>JABCMJ010010178.1:0-37961 GCA_014822125.1 Arbutus unedo | reverse complement strand
GTTTGAGGGCCCCACCCCTTATCAGGGGTAATAAGCTTTCGCGGGGTCTTTCCCCCCATCCAAACAGCCTGTAAAGGCTAAAGCAGTTCTCTAGCAGCAAGAAGTTTTCTAATACTCATCTCCTAAAAATGGTGGACGATATGTAAATTGTAGATTTTAGTGGGTTAAGTTGTGGATTAAATGCAACATTAGTTATGAACGTTAGTGTTTCAAATTTTAAATTAATTTAGTCAAGTTAATATTGATCCTAGAATTAGCCAAATTAAAGTAGGATCCAATTTAGTTATATAATGAATCAATGTGTTTCGATTTACAAATTACATTCGGTGCAATCGAAACCTTGTCCCACTATTTTTGTTTTGTTTGTCACATGAAATAGGATTACATATCCCATGTCCAGTATTGGCTCGTGACATCCGTCCCCACGTCCACTATTCATCTGTCTCCTCTTGTTTTTTATGTGATGTTCAGAAATCAGAATCCAATTAAAATTGAATTGATTAAGAGTATGTTTGGGAGGGATTTTTTGAAGTGTTTTTAAATTTTTAAATTTTAAATTTTGAAAATTTATAATTAAAATCTGTGAAGTGTTTAGTAGAATTGTGTAAAATAGATTATAAGTGTAGAATGGTAATAAAATTTTAGAATTCTAAATCAGAATTTCAAAAGTAGCTTCGGATCTACTTTTGAGATTGTGACTCTAAATGCTCATTTTGAGAATTCCACAATCAGAATTCTATAATTAGAATATCAAAATCAATATTTCAAACACTTAAAAATTCCAAAATAAAATCCCATAATCCAAAAACACCTCAAACATCCCTCCAAACACCCACTAAGTTTATCACAACAGGCTTGTCAGCCTTTGAAAACGAGCTCTATCTGTCTCTTGCTTTTGAGTTCATGCATGCAACTAACGCAAAAAAACCTTTAGCTTTAATTGCCATCTCCTTCCGCTCTCTCTTCATTTGGTGTCTAAAGCCTTAATTTAATGGAAATCCTAAAAATAAATTTCATGTATTTTTTAATCATCCCAATGACTCCAGAAATAGTAATGTTATGAAACTTTCCTTATTGATGGAGCCAAGCTCTATAAACAGTTTTAAAAAGCTAAGTATAGTGGACAGAATTATCGAGGTGACCCGAATCGAAATTGATGGGTCAAACGGACGGGCTAGGTCCATACTAATTGATCAAGTCAATAATATGGGGCTTCAGCTAATGAATTACCGAACAGATTGAGATGAGGGCCAAGTTGGCCCTGATGAATATGGGCCGTGCCAATAGTTTAGGGCTTCGGCCGACGTATTACCGAACGGGTATTCTTAAGACTGATCGACACCTGAGAATGAGACTCGACGAATGGGCCGTCCCCATGCCGAACGACCGGACTACCATTGGGCCAAAACCTTTTGGAGTGACAGAACACCAAAATAGAAAATTGTTTCGTTTTGGGAAGCTCTTGCTTAGAAAATCCTTATGCTCTAAGAAAATAGCCAAATTTGACAATAAACAATAAGGAAAAGATCTCAAAATATTATATTACCAAATTAAGGCACTTGATGACTTATAAATAAGGGATCCGAAAGCAGAATTAGGTACGCTATCAATTATAAGTATAATTACTATTGTACTTTCATCCTACACGTTCTATAGACCGGTGCTTACCGAGAGGGCAGATTTAATTGCATTATGGTACAAGGACTTTATGTTTGACGGCTGCAGCTTCGCGTCTTTCGACAATAGGACCAAGCAGACAAAAGTTTGAGCCACCCCTTGATTTTCAATAGTGTTATAGTCAAGCAGTGATTTCTTGCCAACCATTGGCCTCAGCCTCCATGGATGAGTACCCCCGTTCTTCGAGGACGTCGAAGACTGCCTCTCTAGAAGCTGATTGAGACATAGGAGAGGTCTGCACTATCGGTGCATCTTCTACGTCCTCCCCCAAGTGAGCTGTTTTCGTGGACCAAAATAGGTGTCACTAGGGCTCTTCATCGGAGGAGGAGTCATGGACAATGGCTGGCTCTCACCACCAAACCTGAGCAAAAGTTGAGCAACGATGCTCTTCAGCCAGCGACTCATCTCGGCAAGATGTTCTATCTCGATCTCTTCGCTGCTTAGAGAAAGAGGAGCAGGGCAGTTCGAATATTTCTCGAAGCAACCACTAGTTTCAGCTCGCTCCACGCGTTGGTCCTATAGAGTGTTCTTGTAATAAGGAAAAAAGTTAAGAAGACTAGCGACTTCGAGGTAAGGCCTCAATCTGAAACACTGCCCTACATTTGGTCGGATTTGACTCGTTGCAAAATGTGGGGACGACGTTAAGGTCTATAGAAGAGAACAGTATACATCAGAAGGGATCAAACAACAATTACTATGCATAACAAGTGCATTTTGGCACTTACTGAGCTAACTAAATTCAAAATTGCTCGTGACGGCCACTATGTCATTGGTGTACTAATTTGGTAAGCCTAAAATCAGGGGTCGTATCTGGTTTGGGTCATTAAGTGGTGTTGGTTCGATTGTGTATTGTGACTAATGTAATACAGGACGATTAAATCGCAAAGCTAAAAATTCAGATTGAAAAGTTTTACAAGCCCGATTACCGACATAACTATCCAAAAACAATTCACAAAAACCTGCAAAGTGGGGAGGCCAAGCTTGGCAAACACTCGAAAGAGACAGGGTGAACAGGGAATCGAACCCCCCTTCAATAATTGCCATTATTGGCATATGTATCCAGTCGGCTCGGGGCTCAGGTGCTCTGCCCACCGAATCCAGTATTAGATGGACATGATCTGGGATATTGTGTCAGTTCTTGAACGGTTAAACAGTGAACTCAATGGCGAATATATCTCGATACGTGTTGGATTTTTTCTTCGGTGCCATCAGGAGAACCTGACAAAGGCACAAAAGGTGTGGAAGGTTAAGATAGGGGGACCGACACCTAATACGTTGACAAAAAGCAGAACAAGGATGTTCTAAAAGCTAATTCAGAAACTAATTGACGGAGCAACGTCACCGAAAAAGTGCACTGATGGGACATGCTCATCGAAAAATAGGTGATAGGACAGTTGTGGAGTCACTATTCATACGTAAGTAGTGTTGAGAAATACAAAAGACATTTGCAGAATGGGAAAAACCAACTAAATCAAATGCTAGAATGAAAATGATGATCAAAGATACCTAGATGTGAGATTTGAGGGAGAGTGAAAACTACTGCGGATGAAATTTGTTGAAGGTCTAGAAATGGCAATGGAGGTTGCAAAGAGGTTAAGGGAAGAGAAAGGTGACTTTTTCTCTCCCCCAAAGCATATATACACATTGGAGGCAAGTCATTGTGCGAAAAATGAAGCGCCACTAATCTGGGCCGTTCGTTGATCACCACATGGCAAAACTGCATGGACAAAATAATTAATGTGATAGATACTGTGCGTACGAAGCGAAGCATCGTTCTGACACCTGGCCAATCAGAGACTACCACATGTCACCATAGTTGCAGCTTTATCAATTCGATCAAACACGTGTCAACCAATCGTCAACAGAGCCAAAGCATGGTTGAGGGGCTATTGTAGTGGGCCGAATGATTGGGCCAACCCTAATCCAAGTTGATGGGTCGAGCGAACGGGTTGGGTACATACTAATTGATCAAATTGGTAACGTGGGGCTTTGGCCTATGTATTACCGAACAAATAAGGGGTAGGTTAGGCCTGATGAATATGGGTCGTGCTGGTAGCGTGGGGTTTTGGCCGACGTATCACCAAACAGGCATTCTTAAGACCGATCGATTGGAGAATGGGGATTGATGCATGGGTCGTCAGCGTATTGAACGAATGGACTACCATTTAGCTAAGGCGGTCAAAACCTTTTGAAGTGACAGAACGCCTTAATAGGAAAATGTTTCGTTTTGAAAATCTCATACTTTGGAAATCCTTATGCTATAAAGAAATAGTCAAATTTGACAGTATACAAATAAGGGAAAGATCGTAAGATATATTATTACCAAACTAAGGCACTTTATGACTTACAAATAAGGGATTCAAAAGCAAACTCGGGAAAGTTCTTGGGGTACTTAATTACAATAAGACAAATGAAAACCAGTCTCAAGAAGGTGAAGACAACAACCCAAAATTGCTTCATTAATTAGTTGGTTCTAAGACCGATACAGGCCTTTCTTCCAACTAATGAAAAAAACACAAAATTCCAATGGAGTGAGGAGTACAATTGAGCTATGGAGGATCTTAAACACTATCTTTCCACGTTGCTGCTACTCTCCAAGCACATAGGGAGAAAACTTGTACCTTTACTTAGCAGTGTCGAACGATGCTGTAAGTGCCACCTTTCTTAGGGAAGAAGAAAAATCCAACTACCGAACTATTACATCACCAAAACACTCATTGGCGTGGTGACCAGGAATCCCTTGTTGGAGAAGCTAGTCATAGCACAACTGATGGCCTCAAGGAAGCTACAGCACTACTTCTTTCAGCATTCTATCACCGTCTACACCAACCAACCCCTAAAAGCCCTCATGTGCAAGGCAGACTTGACGAGCAAAATATCAAAATTCAATACATGCCAAGAATGACAATGAAGGGTCAAGTGATGGCTAACTTCGTGGCCAAATTTACAATAACCAAGGAGCTAACGCCCTACTAGATTGTAATAGAGGGAACAAGTGAGGGGGCACCCCTTGGAACCCCACTGAACATACAAATGCAACCAACGAAGACAAAAGAACAATGTCTGGAATGGAGTCTATACTGTGACAGATCATCAAACGCCTAACAAGCAGGGATTGATATGATCTTAACTTCACCCAAGGGGACAATGATTGAGCAGTCAATCATCCTAAGATTTTGGGCATTCAACAACGAAGACAAATATGAAGCCATTATCTTAGGACTTTACCATGCCATAACTATTGGGGCACAACCAGTCACCAAATACTTCGATAACCGACTAGTCATCAAAAAGATAGAAAGGGAATATGAAGCCAGGGATAGCCGGTTGGCGACGTATTACCAATTGGCAAGATGTTTGATGGGCAAAATTATAAAAATCAAGATGAAGTACATTGTGTGGGAATCCAATCACCATGTCAATGCCTTGGCATCTCTTGCCTCGATGTTTGGAATGCAATTAAGACAGACCAACCAAATATCCTTTTAACCAAGGGCGGCAATATAGGAGGACCGACATACTTGCCTGACGATAGCTTATGTCTGGCCATATTGGATGGACCCATCATTAAATACCTAAAGCATGGAGCATTACCGGAGAATGGCAAGACTGCCCACAAACTAAGGCAACAAGTGACAAGGTACTAGTTGAGCCTCGACGGACAACTCAATAGAAGTTCACTCTTAGCCCCTACTTGTGATGCGTCTGACCAAAAGAGGAATAGATGTTCTTTGTGGAGGTCCACAGAGGTGGATGCGGAGCACACACTAGTGAACAATCATTGGCACACATCACTCTAACTCATAGATATTGGTGGCCAAAGATAAAAGAGGACGCCACTAACTTACACAAGGAAATATTTAAAGTGCAAACAATTTGGGCCCCTTACCCACTTGCTATCCAAGAACTTCATCTCGGTGACCAATCCATGGTTGTTCCTCTCATGGAGCCAGACATAATCGAACCACTCCCTGTACTCCATATCCACAAGGGAGTTTGAATTATATTGTGGTGGGAAGTGACTACTTTGGCATCAAGGCCAAACCATTAGCTCAGATACAGGACGTTGACATTCGATGCATCATTTGGGAGTACATAATTACCAGATAAGGGACACCCCGAGCTTAGATAGCAAACAACGGAACTTAGATTGACTATGGGGCTTAAAGACACTTATACAAGTAATATAATATCAAGGGGTATTATTTGTCACCAATCTATCCTCAAAGCAATGGGCAAGTAGAAGTGTGAAACAAAATTGTACTGAGCGGACTCGAGAAGTAGATGGAGAAAACTAAGGGCATATGTAGTGAAGAATTACCGAGCGTACGTAATATGGGCCCATCGGTCAACACCACAATGAGCTACCCGTGAAACTCCTTTTGCCCTAACCCATCAGGCCAGGCAGTAATCCTAGTCGCAATCGGGCTCCAAACACGAAAGACCACCAACTTCAGCGTGGATAAGAACGATGGAGAGCTAATGAAGGACCTAGATATGACCAAAGGGAAAAGGGAGGCAACGCTGATTAGAAGAGGAGAATCAACAAGAACTTGGGCCACATTAAAGGCATCAAGCCATCCCTTCTGATAAGGCTTGTCCCTGATTGAAAACACTTGTGTGATATAAGCCTCTTCGGCCTCATCATACTTCTTGTTGAAGGCCGCCATTATTATGGCCAGTTGATCAACCTCTTTTTTAGCCAAGTTCTTCTTCAGGTCCTCCACCTCGTTCTCCAGTTTGGCGATCTTGTCCAACTTCGCGTCCACTTGCCTCTACTTTGCTGCAATGGCCATTGACAGTGCCTTCTCTCGATTCCTATTTTTGGCAAAGTGTTGAGAAACTCGACAAGCCTTCACGATGTGATCATCCAAGAGCACCAAACTATGAACGGTCTAAAAAATGCAAAGCATAAGTCAGTGTGCATTCTACCAATGAAAAAGCTATAAAAGAGTATGATACTTTTAGTTAGAGCGCTCTGATCAGCTTGTATGCATACCCCCTTCATATCCTTTGGCAAAGCCTTAATGCCTTCGGCAGAGCAACTGACCTATAGAGCAATCGCAACGCCAGGGTCTTGAATGTTATCCGACGCGAGCACAGGTCTATTTTGAATGTTGATGGCTAGGGCTCCTGACCGAGCACTGTCAGTGATTCTATGCTTATCAGTGGAATTTTGAAAACTTATTTTTTGCATTTTTTTTTAAATTTGTGATGCCAACTCACTTTTCAAAATAGATTTATTGCTTATTTCTTAAGTTTTTTCTTTAGGTAGAATCGAATTAAATATTGTTAAGCCGTTTTACAGTTACTTATTAATTGAGAAAAAATGAAGCTTAACAAAAAGGACGAAAATGCTACGCTTGGTAACATAGGTGGAACGATGTGTAAATAGATAAGGGAAATATATTGTACACAAAATAAACAAGTAGAACATATAGTTCTTATCCAAATGGAGTAAAGCCCAACAGAAAAAAAGGGACAAAAAGTAATTTAGAATTAAAATATTGTGTTATATTTAATGGAAGGGCCCATCATTTGAATAGTGAGATAATCAGCATCTTAAAAGAGCTCTTCAATTTTGATGATCACTTTGGGTCAACGTGTTAGAAACTTTGAGCAACCATCTCTTCAAAATACTTGGAAAATCATATTTGAAAAGTGAATTGGAGATTTTTTTTTTATTAGCAGATGTATTTGGTCGGTTTAAAAATTATTCTAACATAGTACCGATTAGTCACCTGAAGACCAATCCCACCTTCCTCTTACAGTGCACTTGTTACAAGTAATTTTTCAGCTTGCTACCAATGCGATCAAAGCTAAATTTGGTACAAGTTTTATTACTCTGAAAAATAAGATTCACAAAATCAAACTGCAATTTGGTATAAATTTTACACATCTCTTGGATAAACTCTGAAAAATAAGTGAACTCAGATTCACAAAATCGAATAGCGATTGCCTTCTTTTTAAATCATAGAAAAATCATAAGATAAATTATTCAAGGGTAGCGTATATTCACGATTTTATTTCACGTCTAATTTATGGGTCTTCCGTAATGAACATTAATTTCGGCTGGTATTATGGATGAAAACTTTAATTGCTCATACGACTTGATACTAAAAGTAAATGCTCATCTATGCATTGAGATTGTACTCATTTCTAGTTCTATTTCGATCATTAAAAAGTTTCCTTCGTCCAGATTTATTTGTTGGGGGTCAAGACAATAGTGTAGCTCAATTAAATTTTGATAAGTACTCAATATTCAAAGGATAATTTAAATCAAGATTCTATGCGCCTTGACAGCTTAGCTTTTCATCTCATTAGGTTTTTTAAGTTATGTTTTCATCTTATTTTTACATAGTTTAACATTTTTGCTATTACTTTTGAGTGTTAGTTTATCTTTTTATCCTATTTTAAGTGAAAATCTATAATTATTGGTTTGATAGGTTGAAATCATGACAATAAATTAAACTTGAAATATGGAATCAAATATAATAAAATATATTCAGTGAATCTTGAGAATATTACAGAAATAGAGAATCACCAAAAAAAAGTTTACCGAATCCAAAAGATACTCACCGAAATCTGAAACATGTTAACCGAAATTTATTTTAGTGACTGTGGAGATTTTTTTTATCATTGTTTCTGTTCTTCACGGGAATTCTAGTTTTTTTAATTTATCCTCCTATATCTGAATTTCTTATATTCGTCATCCTACATGTGGATAAATACACTATGAATAAAAATAATATGATAAATTATTATCATTCTAAATTGCATAATGATAAATTTATTGACGACAAATTGTGATGGTAAATTTGTAGCTCTTTTCTACATGTGATAATAAATTTGCCTACCAGGCAGATAATTTATTAAGACATATGGTAAAATTGCTGCATTCTATAAAGTTGATGGTAAATTTGTAACTCTTTTCCACATGTGATGATCATATATTTGTTTATCTGATGATTAATTTGATGAGGTATCATAATCTATTCTGACATTTACCGTATGGTTAATTGCTTTTGATGATAAATTTTATCTTAATGGTAAATTTGTTGAGTTGAATTTACTGTATTGTCTAGTAAGTTTGTTTCTTGTGGTCTATTTGCCTTTTATGGTAAATTTGTTTTTGATGGTAAATTTTCTATTGATGATAAATAAAATAAAATAAATTACAACACATCATACTAAATGAGGGAAGCTGTATGATTTTCATGTCTCAAATAGAAAAACTACTTCATGACAAAATTCAAGAAAAATCCAGACGAGAAACTTGAAATTTGAAAACATTTTTTATAATCTCACAGTATCATGATGAAACCCATTCAGTTCACAAAATCTATTTAGTCCAAAAAAATCAACTCACAAACGGTGCATTGTCGTAGACCCATTCATCCTACCCATCATGGAAATTAAAACATCAAGGGAAAATAAACAGGTCGAAACATAGATGAAAACCTAACTTAGGAGTCAACACAAACCGAATTAGAAATCAAAAGATGAAAACAGAACGCTAGCAACACTAGTTCCGAGCCCTAAATTGTCGTTGTCATCTAGAATCGAAAACTCAGTTGCCTTTTTTTGTAAATCTACATCCCGCAATCTTAGTTAGGGGGTGTCGAAGTCATATGAAAATAGACTAAGAATATATCCCATTGTTTTAGGAATAGTGTTGAAATTGTGCAAATCTTAAAATTAGGATAAATTGAGTATTTTTTTTTAAAAATAGGACCAAAACATAACCTTTAAAAATAGATAGGATGAAAAACTAGTTAACACTTATAGATATGATCAAAAATAAATGCTCCATATTCAAATTTATTTCTTTTTTTCAAAATTCATAACTTAATAATTGAAAATTATCAAAAGTAGCTGATAAGCTGAGAAAAGACTACAAAATAACGTGACAAAGAGCTAGTTCAAATATACAAGTTCGAATGATTGTAAATAATTGATAAACCTATTATCACCTCTTAATTTAAAGAAAAATAATTTGTCCTTCGCCTCCATAATCGAATTACGTGATTCTATTATGGTATTTAGTTGATCCTCTATTAGTGACCATTAAGATCAATTCTCAAAAATTAATCGAAGTTTAGATATATTGATACAGACATCAAAGATCAAACATATCACTTTTCTCAAAACCTAATGATACACTTTTCTCAAAACATAATTATAGCATATGAAAGAGAATAAACGAAACAACTTCTCTCCGGTCTTAAAAATGAACTGGCATGCTCATTTGTGAGCCATTCTTGGAGTTATTTTCATGATCAAAACTATTCACATTATAATGCTCTCTAAAAATATTAATAATGACTATTTATCTTCATCGGATATCAATGATCCCTTTATATTTATCTTGAGAAAAATAGATTCATTAATACAATGTGATAAGGAATTTTTTAGTATTTATTCATTTCGTAATTGAAGTTAGCTGTCAGGGCCTTGTTCAACAGAGGTGGGAAGCTAGGAAAATTTTCTGGGATCTTAGTAGGAGTCTTGAATGGATGACATTGCAAAAGTCTAGCTTGAACTGGTTTTTAAAAGGAGATAGAAACACGAAGTTTTTCCATTTAGTTTCAGTTAATAGATAGAGGAGGAATATGCTTAATTCAGTTGTAGTGGAAGGAGTTTATTTGGAAGAACCGATAGATGTGAAGAAAGCTATTGCTGACTACTTTGAGGCAGCCTACTCTGACCCTTGGCCCATCAGACCTACCTTGGGAAACCCGGCACCAGGTTTTTTTGGTAAGGTATCTCAGGATCAGGAAGCAGCCCTAATCAATCCTTTCTCCTTAGAAGAAATTTGGGAAGCTATTGCAGCTTATGAGGGGAATAAGTCCCCTGGACTAGATGGGTTTAATATCAATTTCTTTAAAAAATGTTGGTTGTTTTGCAGGGATTTGATTCAGAAGTTCTTTGAGGAATTCCATAATAATGGTAGACTTCTCAAGGTGCTTAATGCAGCTTTTATTACATTGATACCAAAGGTTGACAATCCCATCTCCCTGAAGGAATACAGACCCATTAGTTTCATTGGAAACATTTACAAGATTCTGGCTAAAGTCTTAGCGAAGAGGTTTGCCTCCACCCTTCCTATAGTTATTGGTAAGTTTCCATCTGCTTTTGTTGGTAATAGGGGTATACAAGATGGAATCCTTACTGCAAACGGGGTGATTCACTTCTGGAAATCTAACAGAAGGAAATGGTTGGTTTTAAAGTTAGATTTTGAGAAAGCCTATGATAATCTCAATTGGAGGTTCATCCTATTAATGTTAGAGGAGTTTGGGTTAAGAATTGTGAGGACCCGGAATATTTATTTTATTTTATTTTTGTTTGAATGATTTATTAATTGTCCGAAATTCAATTTAACAAGTGATTTATTACACTTTATGCATATATAATGATTTTGAATTTATTTGTGGTGTGTGTTAGATAAGGGCTTTGTAGGTAGCATGTGATATAGTTAGAGGGTGAAAGTGTAATTGAGATTTTAAAAGCCTTATATTAGATTTTTTGCATAAACCCATCTTTTTCTCTCACTCTCTCTCTCTTCTTTTCCGTTCGACACCCATGTGTGTGTGTGTGTGTGATAACTCTCTCAAATTCTATTTCACAAACCTTGGTAGAATTTCGAAATCCCTCAAGATCTTTCATATTTCTCTTGTATTTGGTGGTTGATCGTGCTCATTTCACTTGAAGGGAGTTTACTTCGAGTTCATCCACCATTGGAGCTAAGGCTTACTTTTTGAAGCTCAAATCTTTCGATCCGACACTCTTGGTAGGGATCTCTTACCTCTCTTATGCATGCATGACTTGTTTTTGGTGGTTTATGAGGTTGAGTGTTGGTTTAGATCTTGAAAATAGAAATTTGAGAAAAATCTGCAGAAATCGCACGTTTTCAGACAGTCCATTCTATTACCAGTAAGTGTCTGTATTACTGGTAATTCAGTGTCTCATTTTCAAGCAGTGTCCTGTATTATTAGTAATAGTGTCTGTATTACTAGTAATTCAGTGTTTCATTTTCAGGCAGTATTTTGTGTTATCGGTAATAGTGTTTGTATTACTGGTAGTAGTGTTTGTATTATCGGTAATAGTGCATGTATTACTAGTAATCCTGTACTTTATTCTTATTGAAATCATTATTGGGAATTTAAGTTGTTGACTTCTAATGTTAATGTTTGCATCTATTCTTTAGACTTACTTCTAGGATTCATAGCGTACGATTACAACGCAATATGTCATAGATTTGAGCCGGTGATTACAAGACATGTGCATTACTTGAGAGTTTAAATTAATAAAATAAAATTGTTATGGGACACGTGACATGCGTGGGATACTTGAACGACACGATGGATGAACTAGACTCCTCGAGAGGAATGCTAGGGAGATTGTACTAGACTCCTTCAGGAATGCTAAGAAGGTCTTGAACTAGACTTTCCGAAGGGAATACTAGGAGTGATGAACTAGTCTCTTACGGGATTATTAGGTGTAAAAATAAAATGCAACGAGAACATGATTGATTAGATTAATAACCTATGAGATGCGATAAATGGTTTTATAACGAATTTGTTGATGTTATTGACGTTATTATATGACATAATTCATCCTTAGCCTTTAACTTGATTTTGTTCATGATCTCGCTATTATTGGACATTTATGTTCATTTGTCATACCAAATCATTTCATATCCATGTAAGATTGATATAGATTTCTCTATTGGGCTTGTTAGCTTAGCTCATTTATTTTCTTTTCAGGTGCAATTCCGGACGTCTAGCATTATTTGGCATGGGTGCTTGGACTGTTGCATGATTTTTTAAGAAGTCACATACATGGAGTTATTTAGCATATTTTACTAAACTATTTTTGAAAAGATGTATTGTAACTCTATCTTATTTTGGTGACATACTCAATATAATATTTTGAAAACTTTTATTCCATGTAAATGATCATTGGGAGACCCACATGTACTTATGATCAAACTAGAACACTTATCTCCTTATGTATGAATATTTTGGGAGAATTTCATTGAGCCTTTGGCAAGAATTCTTTAATACCTACTTATTTATTTAATTAGTTCTATTTTAAAATTTGAGTGCGTGACAAGAATGCATTACTACTTGCCATATTTCAGTGCTAGTTAATGGGTCCCCATCTAGCCTATTTCCCATGGAGAAGAGTCTAAGACAGGGGGATCCTCTCTCTCTCTCCTTTTCTTTATATCATTGCAGCAGAGGGGTTTAGCTACTTATTCCATAGAGCTACGGAGTTACATTTGATTGGAGGGGCACTTTGAGGCCTTTATTAAGGAGCCTGACTCACCTTCAGTTCAGTGATGACACTATTATATTCTGTGAAGGGGGTTTAGAGGAGGTCAGATCTATCAAAAGGATCCTTAGGGATTTTAAAATGATCTCAACGCTCAGGATTAATTACCAGAAGTCGTCATTTGTGGTGTGGGGTGGGAGGAGGAGTTTGTAAGTTCATGTTCTGATATCCTGAGGTGCAGGATCTCCTCTTTTCCAATGCAGTACCTGGGACTTCCTTTAGGGGCAACCCCCTTTAGGATAGCTATTTGGAGACCTATTGTGGACAAGATCAATTTTAGGCTCGTTTCGTGGAAATGGAGGTTCCTGTCTTTTGGGGATAGATTAGTTTTGATAAAATCAATGTTGGGAAGCCTACCTATCTACTACTTATCTCTATTCCAGATGCCGGTTGCGGTGGCAAAGAACATTAATATTCTTCAAAGGAACTTTCTTTGGAGAGGAGTGGGGGAAGATAGGAAACTTAACCTGGTAAAGTGGGAGAAGGCTACTAAGAGCAAGTGTATGGAGGCCTAGGGATAAAAAATGTGGCTTGGATGAATGTCTGTTTTTTGCTAAAGTGGTGGTGGTGCTTCTTTACAGACAAGGATGGGTTTTGGAGGAAAGTTATTTGTGACCTTTACAACATTCCTTCCAATTTCAGGATGTTAGAGACTACAAGGTATCCTAAAGGCTCGAGTGTTTGGAAAGGGATTATGAAAATTAGAGAAACTCAACATGCTATCTTCCAATCTTTTGTTAATGAGATTAGATTGTAGGTTGGGAGTGGAGAGTCCATCACTTTCTGGAAGGATCACTGGCTCCCTTTTGAGCAGTCTCTAATTTCTATGTTTCTTAGGCTTTTTCTTATTACGGTGGATAAAGAGGCTAGCCTAGCTCATGTTATTCAATCAACAGGTGCTCAGCATTCTATAAGTTTTAGGAGAACCCTATTTAGTTGGGAAGAGGAGGAATTACAACAGATTATCTCATTATGGCAAAATTCAAGTTTGAGCCTCACAGACACCAGTGGTTCAGCAGGGAGGGAGAAAAGGGGAATGGGTTCTCAACTCGAGCTTTATATGGAGAAGTGGAATTTTAGAATTTTCACTTAGATCCCCAACCTCCAACTTCTATTTGGCTTAGCTCTATTCTTCTGAAATTGCAATTTTTCATGTGGTTGGCATGGAAAGGGAGAGTCAAAATAGCATTCAGACTTTTCTTCTTGGGTTTGCTTCCCATCCAAGAGGCTTTTTGTTCATTTTGCTCCAAAGTGATGGAGTCGGAGTCTTAAGACCACATCCTCTTGCATTGCCCAAAAGTTTAGGAAATTTGGTGTAAGATGTTATCCTTGTGGGATTTGCAGTGGGCTACCCCTCGATCGGTTGCAGAACTCTTGGGCTGGTGGAATGGGTGGAAGTTCTCCAGTGGTTCGAACAAGCTACCTATTTTTCTTTGGCAATCCCTTCCAGCCTTGATTTGCTACTCCCTGTGCTTAGAGAGGAACCAAATTCACTTCAACAAGAGGGCTCTTAACTGGAAGAGGATCGAAGAAGAATTGAGGTTCAGGTGGATGCGAGGGGCTTTCTATTTCCACAATCCGGATAGGTTCTCCTTCTCCTTGGTGCTGTAAAATCCTTTGGGGCTGATTCAATGTGGAAGCCTCCACTAATTTCCATAGACAAAGCTCTTCTTAAGTTTGCTTAGTGGAGGAGTTAATGAGAGTTGTTTGTTTTTAATTTTCGTACATATAGGGTTGTTTAGTCTTGGCAAGGGTCCCACCCTTTAGTTTTGTAATCTTTTGTCCCATTTATATAATCTTTTTTTTTTACTTTTCAAAAAAAAAAAAATTCATTTCGTAATTGAGTGGCGCCCCCAGTTACATAAAGAGTGGAAAAATGCTAGTGCCAGAACTAGGGATGACAATGGGGCGGATCAAAGCCGAATTTGTCCATCTTCGCCTCCGATCCCCAACTCCAACCCTTACTATTTTTCGTTCGGGGAATGAACTCCACCCTTCATCTCCGTCCCGAACGGAGATTGGGTATCCCCCTCCGCTCTATTTTTTTAAGTTAAAAAAAATTAATTCATCAAAATAAATTAAAATTTTTAAAATTATATCATAAACTAACTATTTCAAGACAAAATGAATGTTAACTATATGAGATCGTATATGTATTTATACACATACATATCCTCAATTTTATATGTGTATATACATCTATACATAAGCAATGAACTAATTACATATATATACACATCTATACATGAACAATTTACACGAATTAGGAAAAATATTATAAATAAAATGGTTAGAAAGTAAAATAATAGTTATTTAATAATTATTTAAAACGGGGTGGAGGTATTAAGCCCCTCCTTCGACTCGTTCCCTATTTTTTTTAATTTTCGCCTCCAAATTCAGCCCGTTTTCTAAAAAAATTCCCGAAACTCCAATCTGAACGGATCGAATTGGAGTAGATCGAATGGAATTGCCATCCCTAACTAGAACTCCATTGGCTGATAAAGAATGGATTTGTCAAATTCCGAAGACTAAGCCTAGGAACATATTATTCGTGCACAAATTTAAATACAAATGTGTTCAAGACTATCCGAATCATATAAATGGTGTGTTTTTTGATTGGAAAGTCTTAGAACAAAGGTGTTTTGGATATATCCGGACTCTGATGTATCTGAAATTGTTAAATGTACGTGAAATCTATAAACTATTGAAGACACCGTGTGCGTACGTTCAAAAATTCTAAACACATTTATATCTGGATGTATTCGAAATTCTTTGTCATTAGCGGTAGTCTTTGAGATTTTTAAATACCAAAACATCCAAATGTAAATGCGAAATTACCCACAACGCAGTAGTGCCCTTCTCTCATCTTCTCTCTCCCGAAAGTGGCCACCATCTCAACTCCCATCACGACACCAGCCCGTGAATCCCATCTGTTTCTCCGTATCAAAACCCACTTTCCTAATCCAGACGACTCACTACCCTCCAAAAGTCCTCCCCACTCACAGATATATATAACCACACACGAACACATCAATGAAAATGCAACCGAGGAAACACACAAAACCACTCTTCACTTCCAAATTCATCCTCATTTCCATGGGTTCCATCTTCTTCCTCGCCCTTCTCTCTCTCCTACTCTTCCTCTCTCTCTCCTCCGCTACCCATCACCACCACCGTACATCCCCTCCCCTATTTTCAAAACCCAAGCCCTCTCTGGACGCGATCCCGCCGGCGATCCACCAAGCATGTACGGCCACTCGGTATCCCGACATCTGCGAGAATTCACTGGTTCAGTCTAAAAACGTGCCTCCCAACCCGAACCCGACACAAATCATCCATTCAGCAATTTGGGTATCCTCCAATAATCTCAAAACAGCCCAGTCTATGGTCCAGACTATCCTGGACTCGTCCGCAGGGAATTCCAACCGCACCACAGCGGCAAAGAACTGTTTGGAGGTACTTCACAATTCCGATTACAGGATCCAATCGACGGTGGAAGTTCTTCCAAGTGGCAGGATCAAGGACGGTCGTGCATGGATGAGCGCGGCCCTATTGTTCCAGTACGATTGCTGGTCTGCGTTGAAGTACGCGAACGATACCCAGAAAGTTAATGAAACGATGGCGTTTTTGGACTCGTTGACTGGGTTGACGAGTAACGCGCTAAGCATGTTGATGGCGTACGACAGATTCGGGAATGAAACCGGGTCGTGGAGGCCTCCCGCGACGGAGCGGGACGGGTTCTGGGAGGGGTCGGGCGACGGATCCGGATTAGGTTTTAAAGGCGGTTTACCATCGGGTTTAACGGCAGACGTGACGGTCTGTAAGGGTAAGTGCAACTACGGGACGGTGCAGGCGGCGGTGGATGCGGCGCCGGCTAATTTGGTTGGAAAACGGTTCGTGATAGGGATAAAGGAAGGTGTGTATGTGGAAACGGTCAGGGTTCCGTTAGAGAAGAAGAATTTGGTGTTTTTGGGGGATGGCATGGGTAGAACAGTCATTACAGGGTCTTTGAACGTGGGCCAACCTGGTATTTCAACATACAACACAGCTACAGTCGGTAAGTGTACTATGATTTTGTTATTTTCCTCAAATTTTTTTGAAGGTATTTTAACAAAAGTTATTAATTTTATACTAACTAGCGTATCGATTTTGTTACTAGTATAGTACATATTGGTATCGATATATTTTGACATACTGTTTCAAATTTCTTACTAAAAATAATATATATTTATTAATAAAAATTATATTAAATATATAAAATAAAGTATCACAATTTAAAAATAAATCACTAAATATAAAAGATGGCAGTTTTAGTGTCCATTTATGTCTATTAACCAAAAAATATTAATTAAATTTTATTTTTATTTTATAAAAAAATGAATCAGTATAATATTGGCTAGAAAAAATTAGAACAATGGTTGATGCGATACGCTAACGGTCTGGTATCGCGGCTGGCCGGTATGGCATAAATAACACTGATTTTAACGAGTTTCCTTGGAGCCAAAATTTTGTGTTTTAACTTTTTGACTTTTTTGGTGTGAGTGGTTGTGAAAAGCTCAGTGGTGGGTAACTTTCTCAGATGTGGACTTTTTTCGGTAATAGCATTATTGATCAGTAAGAGTGTATATAGTCCGAATTATTACGGTTTCGTAAAAATTTAATATCCAGATCATTTCTAATAGTCTGAGAAAAATGTAAATTAAAATCTAACTATTATCAAGGTGAGACCTAACAAAAATTAATCTTCAATTTCAGATCGGATCGGTATAGTTCCCGATTCTATCTGCAAAATAGTAAAAAATTTCACACTAGTAAAATATCACAAAATAGTCCAAAATCTCATTACTATTTGAATATTCAAACTATCAGTTTATCATCATGTTTATTACAAAAAAGATCAAACAACCCTCAATATAGTCTAATTACTATCGAGATAGTTTGATGCTTTGATGGAATGAATTAGGAGAGAGAGAAAGAGACGTGAGAGACTAACGAATAAGAATATAACTTATTTAATAGGATTATATTTAATAACTCCGTTGCCTATTGAAGTCAGTAGGTAATATTCTTGGGAAAAAATAGAGAATGGAAGGTTTTAACTTGGAAAGTAAAAATATTTTTGGGAAATGGAGTAATATTTTATTTTCTTAATTACTTAAGGAAAGTTATCTAGTCAAATTATTTTATTTTCTCAATTACTGGTATATACAAATGTGTATATATATAAATTTATATACTCATTATAAACGGTTCTGGTTTGGTTCGAACCGCGGATTGATAAAAAAATCAATTACCGAACCAATATTTACGGTTTTTACTTTTTTAGAACCAGAACCTGACTACTAGACCATAGTACCAAACCAAAATGAACGGTTGGATCGGTTTGGTCCTGTTTTTCGATTTTTCGGATTTTCTTGAACACTCTTATTAATCACTAAGGGCTCGTTTGGATGGAGAAAGTGAGGGGTTTAATTTTTAGAGGGGGTAAAAGGAATGACATGATATATTTAGTATGATTTGGGAGCATAAAAATGTAGGGAGATAATTTTTCAGTCCTTCAAAAATAATCCCCCTAAGAGGGATAAAGGGAGATTATTTTTGGGCACCCAAGAATAATACTCCATTTCTCTTATTACAATTACAAAATAACTTTATCATCCTATTTTATCCTCTATCCAAATTAAGTACTATTTTATCTAAACTATCTACTTTTTTATCCCCTCTATAAACATCACATCAATGCCCTCTAAAAATAATACCCCCTCTTATCTTATCCCCTCAATAACTTATCCCCTGAAATTAATCCTTTATCCAATCGGCCCCTAAGCATATTTTATTTTACAATTATTATTTGTTAACCCGTTTTCACAAAATTTTCGGGAAAACATCGATCCTTTGTGGATCTATAAGAAAATGACAATTATTCATATATGTATCTCACGTTAATAAAAATAACATGATAGTGTTTTCTGGACTCTTTTAGTAATTTTATAGGAAAACCAAAATGAATTAATACATAAGTGTCTTTTGCATAATAATTTGTAAGAGTAGAGGCATTAGTGTAGATGAATTTAATTAGGAAAATGACATCCTGCGATTATTTTGGTGGACTTAATTAGGATTTCTTTCAGTTTGTAATATTAGATGGATATATTATTTTGGAAGCCTTTCTACTCTAATTGAATTTGTTGCTATTATCTGGCTTTACCATATTCTAATAAAATCACAACTTTGAGGAAACATTAAATGCCATGATTCTACTACATCTTTCAACATGCCATGCTCCAGGACACTGTCATTTGGTGCCCAGAACGTTTCAACATGTCCATATGCTTTATTAATGGTGTGTTCTGCGTGAATCTATGGTGTTGGAGGGTCATTGGTCATGCGTAACGGTGCCCCAAGAGCCCTGACATGCATCATTATTTCTTCGACTTTATTCGCACGAATTTTAAAATCTCAACTAATTTTTTTACACGGAAGTACTTGTTTTTTAATCTTGACAATGGCTTAATTTAAAAAAAAAAAAACAAACAAAGGGACACAATGTGAGAAAGAAAGGAGAAGTAATTTGCATTGAAAGTAAACAGACCATGCCGATAAGATAAAAAGAATTATTATTTGTTTGACTTGTATATATATATATATTTTTTCCTGCTAGTCAAGATTAGGAATTTTCTGGGATCAATCGAGTCGAAACTATTGGTACCGTGTGGAAAAAAGGTCATAGAAATTGCCTCATGCCGTATGCGTAGGATTGAGATGAATGTCTTTTGCCTTCTAGTAGTGATGTCCTTGTCTTGTTTAAACAATATACTATTCTTTTCTGTTGACCCTAAAGTCATGTTTAGGAACCTTGACAAATTCTATACAAACATCACAGTCACGGACCCATTTATTATTGATAACGGCAGGTGTGGTCAAGTGTGGGCTCGAACCTTGACAGGTCTGGTTGTAGCCGGGGATGGACCTAAGGGGTTGGCTGGTCAACTGCCACCCCAAACTTTTGATGGACTCTGATTACAGTAATATGTTGTGAATTTTGACAAATAATATAAGTATCTCTAAACATTTTCTCCAAAATATTGACACATACTATTCTGACGGTGTATTTTTTTTAATTACAGTGATCATTTTGTCAATTTAGGAACATTATGTGTGTCTGTCTTCCTTTTGCTCCCATCTTTGCTTTTGGTCTGTTTTTCGACGTGCCAGTCATAGCTTCAAATGTGTACACAATCTCTCCAAACTTGTGATTCGGTTGCATTGACCATCTTTTCACTCTTAGTGTCGAGAGCCTCGTGCACTGGGCTATCCTTTAGTTAACTTGAGTGACATGGTCTGTGGACGCTTTCTTTTGTTGAGCTGCCTTGTTGACACTTAATTTCTAGCTGTTCGTTAGTCACACATACCCCTTGGAGGAATTTTGGGCAACTAGTGAAAAGCTCGAGTACTTCGAATGCTGTTCTTGGCTTAAGGTGCGTACTAAGTCTGAAATCATATGAACCGAAAGGGGAAAAAAAATTGAAACCGAAGAAACTAAACACAAGTTTATCCAAGCTGTCTTAGGTTCTATTTACTTGTGAGGAATATACGCGATATAGTTTTCCATTGCGTGTTTATTTGCGAATAGAAAATGTCATTTGTAACTTTCCTTCTTCGCACGATCCTGTAGAAGTCACAAGGTATGATTCGAAGAAAATGCGTCGTCTAGATTTTGTTTTGATTTTTCCTTTATTCTGGAACAGGTGTTCTTGGTGATGGATTCATGGCCAGCGGTCTAACCATCCAGAACACAGCAGGTCCCGATGCTCACCAAGCGGTTGCCTTCCGATCTAACAGCGATCTATCCGTCATTGAAAACTGCGAATTCATTGGCAACCAAGACACTCTCTACGCCCACTCCCTCCGCCAGTTCTACAAATCGTGCCATATCCAAGGCAATGTCGACTTCATATTTGGAAACTCAGCATCAATATTCCAAGATTGCCTCATTTTGGTTCGCCCACGGCAACTCAAACCAGAAAAGGGTGAAAACAATGCCGTGACAGCGCATGGACGAACAGACCCTGCTCAATCCACCGGGTTCGTTTTCCAAAATTGTGTGGTGAACGGTACTGATGATTACATGGCATTGTACTTCAAAAACCCAAAAGTACACAAGAATTTTTTGGGGAGGCCTTGGAAGGAGTATTCAAGAACGGTATTCATAGAGTGTAATTTGGAGGCACTTGTTACGGCAGGTGGGTGGTTGCCTTGGAGTGGTGATTTTGCTTTGAAGACTCTTTACTATGGCGAGTTTAGGAATTCTGGGTTGGGGGCTAATTTGGCTGGGAGAGTATCATGGAGTAATCAGATTCCGGCAGATCATGTTTATACGTATTCCGTCGAGAATTTTATTCAAGGTAATGAGTGGATTCCAACATCTTTTTGATTTGTAGGAAGTAGCAATTCTTATAAGGTGCTCTGCCTATGCATAAGTTTGTAAGAGTATGCATATGAAAAAGGGGAAGTAGATTGATGATCCCTTGGTAATTTCAAGCTATATGTAAGTGTAATGCTTTTGGAGGAATGAAGTTCCAACATTTTGGTATGTGGACATTCTGAATATTGAACTCGGCTTCTCTGCAGTGCACCAGCTTGCAGTTGACCCCCACTCGGTTCTTTTGCTTAATGATCCTATCCATTCATATTGTAGGGAACGTCAAATACTGTGTCCACGCAAAAATTCAAATAAATCTGACACCTGTAATAACTCCATTGAAACACTTCTATTTTCCTAAACAAAAGTGTTTTTACTTGATAAGGGTGTCTGATCAACTAGAATTTTCGTGTAGACATACCATTTTATAAGCCCTGCCATATGAACAGTTTGGGTCATCGAGGAAAGAGCCGGGTGTAGATCAACCGAACGTTGCAGTCCCATTTTGATTTGCTTTTCATAGGTATAGTATTCGTTTTTACAGCGAAACCATCATGTTGCATATTGAAATGTTAACCTTCTCTCACCCCCTCCCTAGTTTGGTTAGTGTTCATTAAATTTCTTTTGTTTAGATAAAGAGCCAATCTCGAAAGAATTCTAACCAGCCGAGCACGAGTTGAATTCAAGTAACTTTTTTTTTTTTTTTTGGGGGTCTATCTGTGCTATTCTGTTCTTGTGGACATCCTGTGGAATATTGCATGCCCATCACACTCCATGTGGGTGATGAGGCATTAATAGCCTTTGAAATGGAAAGGTCACATTCATGGAACAAGGAAAGTAGAAAATTTAGAAGTGAAGATAAAGATATTTTAACGAATAGACATCTCTCCATGCTTCGTAATGGGAGAATGACAGTTTAGCTCAATGAGGTGCTTCCGTGGCTGAAAAGACTTGAGGGGTCACAAGCAAAACAGGGAACTTTCAAAGTTCTGTTCCACTTATTTGCCCATAACCCACTTTCAACCTACTCTTGGGCATTTTTCCATAAGCATGGGGCCATGGGCATCAAATGCTATTATGTCATTGTTTTGCAACTTGTAGCAATGGAAGTGGAGGTGGCCTCACTATTGGACCAGTAAATTGTGCTATACCAGTCCTGGTTTATGAAGGTAACTTGGGAGTTTTGCTATGTGCCAAAACGATATTGTTTTGATGCACAAAGTACAATTTCAGACAAACTCTCACCTCTTGGAATCTCTGTTTTTACGTCAAACGATATCATTTTGATGCACAACATATTAGGCTCTCCCATTTTTTTGATGAAAGGCCGTCCACTTGAGGAACTGATTTTTTCTTTTTCTGTGGTGAAGTTTTGTAGATGAAGAGCTTTTCAAAGCCCCTAGTATGGATAGATTTATATTACACTAGTTTGTGGATGGAAATGAACAATGGAATGCTCATTTTAAATAGAATCATCGGTCACCTAAAGAATTGAGTAATAATCCATAGAAAAACTAACATGTTTAAATTCCATTTCTTTTTAATTAATTATTGACGACTCGCCAAATTAATTGCACACCAAAACTATTACTTTCACACAAAAATTCATTATTTGCCGTGTCAAAATTTAATATTTTTACATCAAAATTTACTATTGTCATATCAAAATTATTATTGCCGCACCAAAATTCACCAGTACGAAATCAAAATTACTACCTCGACCCCATTATTAACTAATGCCATACCAAATTCTACTTTCACCCTAAAATTCACAATTGTTACAGTGAAATTATTACTCCTACATCAAAATTCACTATTGACACTAATACATCTCATAACACAATATATATTCAAGATAAAATGGAATATAAATGGTTAGTACCAAGCACAAACAAACACACGAATGTTAATGGATATTTCAATCGCATTCCATTCTAATTTTCGATACTTTCTTGGTAGCTATTGTATTATACGAATTCAACGAGCAGTAAGTGTCTCTCCTAGTTTCTTCAAAAATTTAACATAAAAGCTCTAAGCATGTCTTCTCACGTCTGAATGGTCCCCTTGGATTGTCTGTCGGTTTGGGGGTGAAAGGCGGCGGTAAGTCAAAGTTTGGTTCCTAGAGCTTTTTGTAAGTTCTGCCAGAATATTGATGTGAATCTTGGGTCACGATCTAAAATGAGATATATGGGTACTCTGTACATGTAATCTGATAATATCTTTGATATAGAGTCAATTGTAGAATTTTATCGTGTCTAACAAATTAATCAGTAAAAAATGTGACGACGTCGTTAGGCGATTAACAATGATTCAAATGGTGTCATGCCCTTGTGGCAATTTCGACATTGTCTCACCCCAAAATCCACGGGTACAAAATATGCAAAAATTAAGAATAACTCAATTAAATCCCAATAATTACAATGTTATATCAATATGAAGTAAGAAAAAAAGTATTTAATTAAGCTCAGGCCCACAATGCTTCATAAACATCTGAAATAAAACTTGTTTGACAAAAATCGTAAATTACTAAATCCTCACAGCTCTATGCTTTGGGTCGTGTCGTGAGAGCACTATGTTTTGCTCGACTAGGTAGTGATGTGTCCCTCCACGTTGTGGGCAATTGCTTGGGAAGATGTGGAGATGAAGTAGTTACAAGATGTGCGGACATTACTGCCTGATTTGCTTGGATGTGGGATACATGGCGAAAGCGTGGTGACTTGCGGTCCATGATGCAATATTTCGGGCCAGTGCTCTTGACAATTTGTTGGTTTCCTCTATAAATAGCCCAAGGGCACTACATTCTCATGTATGGCACATTCACACTCTCCAGCTTTTAAGTCGATTTTGTTCTCCTCACATAATCTAACTTAATTATCAAAGTGCCCACCGGAGACTCAACCCTGATTAACACTAACTCAAATTGAGTGTTTTGTAGAGAAGCGAAGGACGTTCAAAGAATTTTATAGAAGTCTTAGTGTGGGATTCAAACTCCACAATAATAACCATTCAAGAATTAGAAGTGTAACGTGTAGTGGGTGAACATTATTAGCATTGCAAGATGTTTGCACCAAAATTTTTTTTGATAAATAAAAAAATTCATTTTATAAATATGAAAGTTTTAGGTGATTTTGCCCAAAAAAACTTAAACACAAGTTGGGTACATGTTGATACTTGATCTAAATATTGAAATATTTATCTAAAATCTTATGCTAAAATGCTGAACCCAAACAAGTATAACTTGATCAAATACTTATCAATATGAGATTAGATTTTTGTTTGATTGTTTGAAAAATTATTATCAAAATTATAATACATGGTTCTAATAGTTGGGTAAATTATACTATATATTATTGCATGGTGACTTTTCGTGAGAGTCGTTCGGATAACGACATATGATATATATATAAAATTAAAAGAAAATTTCTAGAATGGAAATATATATTGCATAAGAAGGAAAACAAAGTCATTGAATTATAGGGGGTGCTAATCATCCATATTATATATCATGAAGAATATTCCTGTTACTTTAAACACAACCCATGATTTGTTGTGATTGTGTATATAAGAAATGGGCAATTTTCTCCCTTCCGTAGGAGGATTTCCGTTAATCTAGTCAATGCCTTCAATTGGGTTTAATTTTTGCCATCGCTTCGAAAAATGTTTTTCTCGGGTTTAATATCTATTTGAAAAATTACACATTTCTGGAAACGTTTCTAAAAATTGGGCAATTTGCTGTGAAAACGTTTCCGATATTTTTGCACCCCAAAATCTATAATTATGTCGTGACTTGTGTTCCTTCAAAAGGAAAATTATTTATAATAGTCAAAGATGTGAGGGTAATCTTTTTGGAATTCAAAAATTCTAATTATCTCATTCCATTTAGTTTCAACTTACTATATTTGCTCAAATCATTGTGATCCAGCTCAATCCTCGCCAAAATTAGGCCATGTATTATAGGACTCTCAAATCAAGATTTATTCCTTCATTAGATTATGCTCCTCTCTTCGTTTTCCTTGTGCTGTTTGCGAATTTCAAGTTCTCTCTTTCTCCGATTCTTCGATGGTCCACTGAACTCTAATATGTATTCACAAATTGCTCAAACTGTAGAGGAGAACAAGGTGTGGGTGTAACGTCCCGACTTTCAGCACGTTAATTTTTTTTTTTTTTAACTCTTTTAAGTACCATTTTATTTATCAAAATAAATTATTAAAAGAAAACCAACTTTTGTTTATTAATAAATTGCAACAACTTTAAACATTTAAATAAACCGAGTTTGAAATTGAAATGACTAAAATACCCTTTTGGGTATACAACTGAATTGAAAAGTAATTAATAGCATCAAAGTAATCTAAGGTAATCTATAGGTAAGACAGCCAAGTGAAGATCCCTCCTCCAATAATCTCCGGCTCTTCCGACACGATCAGTTCCTCTATCTGCTCTTCTACAATTGGCATAAAATGCTAGGGGCAGAGAAGTTGCACTAATGAGTAATGAAACTCAGTAGGACAGGTTACCCGAAAAACCAAACCCAAAGGTGTACAACATTCAACAGTTTATAATAAAATACAGTAGATGACACCATATGCTGTATCGAATAAAGATAAATAATAAACACATCGGGTTCATTATGCTCTTTTTCGCTTTCAATATCTTGTTTAAGTGGGACGACGCCTGGTCACATGACACGATGATTGGAGCATGCACGTGGGACTAGACACCACTTAGCACACCTCGGGGCTTGAACCTGGTAAGCAAGCCTACATATGGGACTAGGTACCCCTTAGCACACCTCAGCACGACATCCGGTAATCAATCATACACGTGGGACTGGTTAGCGCTTAGTATCTTCGGAACGACATCCGGCATCGGGAGCACAACGGCCATACCCGGCATAACCACAAATTTCAATCTTTCAGTTGTTTAACAATATTCTCTACAACTATCCAAAATCCAACAAGCTCTAATCCACTTATCCCGTTATGCATTTTACACAACCAGTCATCAACACATAATCATATGATTTTTGATTTTCATAAGATCCCATGGGCACCCGTGATGAAATTCATAGTATGTGTATGCTTGTGCGAGGTATACATGCATTTTGGTGGACAAATTACAGTATGTAAACAGAACCAGTGGGGTCGAACTGTAAGTTAAACATGCTGGAATTCTGTTTTGTATTCCAACAGGTCGCTTAAGTGACCCTAGCTTGCTTGAGCAACCAAAACAAACTTACTGTCCAAATTTGAAGATTAAAAATTTTTCGTACTCACTCGAGTAACCTCAAGCTCACTCGAGCGACATATATATATATATATATATATATATATATATATATATATATATTAATTTTTTTACAAAAATTTTAAAATTTTCAAAATTAACCTCTCTCGAGCGGCCCAAGCTCGCTCGCTCGAGTGAGCCATTATTTTTTTCAGATTTTGAAATTTTCAGAACTGGTTATTTTCTGGTTCGAACAGAACACAAAAATACAACGGAAACTACTACAACACATAAAATTATAAAATAAGGACGAAATTGTAAGCCACAAGGTTGGTAAGTAAACAATCCTATCTCGATCAGAAGAGAAAAGCACGAATTGAACACGAATTGATGAAGAGGGCAACACCTTGGTTAGGGTTTCTCTCTCTTCAAGAACACCAAGAACACCTCCCACAATTTCTTTCTAAAAACTCTAGATCTGAGTTATGAAAATTCTCACAATCTCTCTCTGATATTTGGTTACAAAACTTAGGTGCAACTATACTAATTTTACAATGGTTTATATAGGATTCGAGAGAAAATCCCTCTTAATGTCCAAATTAAATCCCTGCCATGAAAACCCCAAATTGAATTTCTATAAAATTGCTATTAATCCGTCATTAAATCCGTGTGTTTACCATTTAAACAAATGGAACCCAAAGTTATTAATTAATTATTAAAAAAAATCTCATTCAATGACCATGAATACGCAAAAATTTCAAAAGATGTCATTTTCGAAGTAGCTGAAAATTGGTAGCTTGCTCGAGCAACCTATTAAAATAATATATTTTGTTATTTTAATTTTTAATTTTTCTTGTTTTTAAATTCTAAACTTAAGTAGTTAAATGCCGAGAATAAATATCAAATATTAATTTTAAATTAATTTAAAATTACGAATTATTACAGAAGGTGAAGACAAAGATAGAGATGAAGATGGAGACCGATGATTCCTATATCTGATCTCTCTCTCTCTTCTATTTCTAGGTCTATGTTTTTTGGGTTTGGGTTGGAAAGGATTATGCGATTAACTATACCTAGCATACTACAAAAGTCAAATGCTACATATAACCCAATCTTCAAGCAATCTATCACGGAAAGTAGTGAAAGTAGACCAACTAACAATATTATTGGGTTGGCTACTTGCCAACTCATGTCCTTATTTTTTTGTCTTTTCTTTCCCTTTTATTATCTATTTTCGCTAATAGCCCTTCTCTTTTTATTAGCTCATTTTGCTACCACCGCATTAATAAAAAGTGACAAACACCGTTCATTTAAATCCTTTCGGTCGTAGTTTCTAGATTTTATTTTTAAAAAAACTCTAAAAATTCACCATGAACTTAAAAAATATTTTAAAATTAATTGTGAACTCAAAATTTTAAAATAAAATCTTGTTAACGGTATATCTGCACACAATACACAGGAAATATTTTATTTAAAACTCAAAATAGTAATTAAAAAAAAGAATTTCAAGGGGATTTTAGGGGAGTCGGTCCTTAATTGGATCCACCACTGCATACACAACATACTTGAATGCGAAACATTGTCAAAGTCACATGCGGTAGCAATCCTTTGTTCTCAATCATTTTTAAATCCACTGTTTTGATTTTCAACACTCTATCTTTTTGTTATTTATTACTCATTTGTCCTATATTTCTTTTAGCACCCAAAGACTTTTGCCATTGTTAGTTTTGCTTTGGTGAATGTTTGGCATCGAAATTTATTTTTAAGTAGTTGTTGACATCTTGAGAGAATTAATTAATTAAACCATAGCTATTCTCTAACTCTAAATAAATAATGTTATTTGGGTCTTATATTTTGGGGGCTTAATTGAGAGGTGAGTAAATAGGATGATTGCACGGGCTTTCTCATTCAATAGCTGCATATTTGAGGGTTCAATGTAAATGGTTTGAAGGTAGGATCACATATTTTGATTGAGTACAAGAGCAAAAAATTTTATATATGTGTTCGATAACTGACAAGAAAATTCAAGAATTGTAACTTGAGACACGTTAAGATGCGTGTACGCTGGTCCGAACACTCTAAGTAATCAACATAAAAATTGAGACTTGCGGAGTAAACATTTGTAACAAATATCTCAACGTGTTGAAAAAGAGAGAATTAATTAAGGTCGTTCTTTGTTTAAAAAGAGAGATTGAGAGTAGGTTTTGAACATTCAAAAAGTGGCATTAGCATATAGACATATTAGTAAATAAATTGGATAATTTAAATCAGAGTCCTATTAGCCTCTACAATGTAGGTTTTCAACTCATTCATTTTTCAAAGTTATGTTTCTATCCCATTTTTACATGGTTTGACATTTTTGCCAGTATTTGTGAGTGTTAATTTACCCTTTTATCATCTTTTAAGTGAAAATATATAATTTCTAATTTGGTTGGTTTAAGATCACAATAGTAAATTAGGCTTGAAATATAGAATCAAATATGGTAAATATTTTTCAGTGAATCTTGAGAATATCACTAGGATTAAAAAAATACTTACCGAAATCTTAAAAACATTCACCGAAACCTATTAATATGCCTGAAATATGTTTTAGTGGTGAAATTACTTCCACAAAATCTGTTTTAGTGATTTACTGAAATATTAAGCTTGTAACGCCCCGAAAAGTGGCAGCGTTAATTAAATTTTTTAATATTATTTTATTTGTCAAAATAATTATTTAAAAGATAACTTTTGTATTACAACAACAAATTAAATAAATACCAAGTTTGGAAATGAAAAGGCTAAAATACCCTTCCGGGTTTACATCGTTTATTCCAAAATAAATTTAAAACAGGTGAGCAACTAGGAGTAAGGTAACCAAGTGAATGTTTCCCCGTCGGTGACCTCCAGCTCTATTTGCTTAATCGGATTCTCCTCCGGCTCACCTATATCTGGCATGAAATGCCATGGGAAGAGAAGTTGTACCAATGAGTTTATAAAACTCGATAGGAAAGTTTACCCAAAAATAGAACCCAAAGATAATTTCATATACAACACATAATAGCAAATTCATGAAATTAAGCACAATCAACATAATCAAATAACTAATGCTGATATGTCAAAAACTGTAAAGGATAACTGAAATATTTTAGGTTCATTCTTTTTTCTTTTACTCGGGACGACGCCCGGTGATAATCAAACCCATGTACAACATGACACGACGGTAAGTGGGAATCGAACTCACCTCGGGACTCGAACCCGGAATACAAAAATAGAAAAAGAGAGAGGAATTGAATCACCAACTATATCGGGAATCTAATCCGGAACAAAAGTGAAGGAGAATTGAACCACCAGTTACCTCAGGAATCTAACCTGGAATAATCTCGGGAATCTAACTCAGCACAAGAGTGAGAAGGGGAATCTAACCACCAACTATCTCGGGAATCTAACCCGAAAACAACATATCGGCACGACCTTCAATTCCAATTCTTTATCTTTGGATTTCGTTACTATTTGTCTTTAATATATTTTCAATTTCTTTTTCCTCCCACAAGTCACATTTGCCAACCTACCTACAAATGGCAGCAGGACATTTCCACATAACACCCAGTAATTCTAGGATAATACAAGTTAGCAATATCGTGGGGATTCGGCCAATATGTTATGTCTTTTTTGTTTTTTACATGCTTCCTACAATAAATCTTCCTCACATAGTCAATTAATGCCAACAATGATAATTAATCATGCATTTCATGATCGACAATTAAAGCTTCAACAATGATACGGAGTCCTTTGGGTAATCATGCCTTTTCGGGTTCACGCGGGGATTCGAGGCTTTAAAAGATACACACATAGATAATTGGGTAATATGATGACAGTAACAAGGTATTTCTAACAATTTTAATTGCGCACTACCAGCGGAGCAACAACGTGAGGTCAACTATAAAATATCGGATAACATCATCTACAACTAAGCATGATGTTGGCCAAAAATCTTCGAAAAATAGTACGACCTTCTACATAGAAAAATCATATCCGTAAGTGTCTAAGTTAAATCCAATAAAGTGTTTAATTCTTTTACACCTTGAATCCAGAGGATGGTCTAACATTAAAACATAAATTGCATGAACAGATTCAACCCAAAAAAAAACGTCCATTCCAACATATACAAAGAGAAGTGGTTTTGGAATCAATTTGGAAGTGGTGGAGCAATTTTTAATGATTTGAAACTAGAATGTCATATCTACACTTCCACCGGGGTCACGCATGAATGAAACAAAGTAATATATTTTGTTTGATTCATTAACTTTGCACATTCTATTAACCTCATTCAAATTATAAGCTTTTCAAAATTCAATGTACACTTACTCAGATTACCGGATTAACAAAAATAATCAGTAACATAGGATATAGTTTGATACAATTCCCACAAAAATACCATAATCTAAGAGTTAAAAGGTAAACAATTTTACCTCAAATGAGCAAGAAATCGAAGGGACGAAATCGATTCGACAAAACCCGGAAATTTGAACACCACCTTTTTCTTCCTCCCAAAGAACTCTGTCTCTAAGTTGCACCCTTGTAACTTCTCGGATAGCCTTACGACGTTTCAACAGATGATAGCTAGCTACATATACATCCAAGGTTAATGGCCATTATATTCTCCATTACTCTACATTACACCTCTCCTCAATGCCATTAAAAAAAGTGACCTCCACTCAACCCATCAGCTAAGAGAATTGAAGAGACAATTAAAAAAAAAAAAAACGAATTAATCCTGTGGTGTTCGTCTTGTCCTAATTCGTGCACCCTCAATATCTCATCCGTCGTTTGGTAATCACATGTAAATAGTCCAAGTCAACGTTAACTATTTAAATAAAAGAAAACATTTTTAATACCGAATTTTAATTTTAAAAAAATTAGGTTATTACAAAGCTCATCATTGGGTTTTTTTAGTGATTCACCGGAATTTTGAGAATATCACCGGATTTTTATTTATCATTGCACGAAATCACATAGGCTTGCCAATATATCATACGTATATGTATTGTGCAGTTATATAATACGTATATGTATTGTGCAGTCACCGTGTATTATATAGACCCGTCAATTTTATGTTTTTGTTGACCGGAATCCGAGTGTTGCTAAGAGAAAAATTTCATTGTCAAACATAAAGAATATTTTTTGAAGATAGTTCCGATTACACGGTGAATGAAATCTGTTTCATTGTCGTTCATATTTGTAGTATCTGTAACGCTCCAATTTTTTGGAATATTAATTAAAACATTTTAATTCCATTACTTCGAATTAAATATAATGAAAACATAAATTTGTAAATGTGAGTTTCATACTAAAACATTGTTTGCAAGAGTTTGACAAAAAGATTACTAAAATATCCCATTCTGGGTTTACATTATGAATTAAAAATAATATAACAGAGCTTCTAAGGGTCTTTCAACTCGGGTTACTTCTCTTCCTGCACTTCTTCATCTGATATTATTGTCAGGGTAAAGAAATTGCTCAATGAATACATAATACTCAGCGAAAAATATACCAAAAATACTAACTTAAGAAGTATGCAATTTGACAGATATGATATACCAATATTAAAGAAACAGAGTAATTAAAGCAGCGAAAATAAACACGTAGGTTTATTATAAATCTTGTATTTAAGTTTCTAGGATTCACCTAATTGGGAATCCGATCCTATCCTCTTAAACATTAGCATAGGCAATCGGTTGATATTGACCAGTCCTTGGTTACCATAGGCCCATAGTTTGAGATGATATACCTGACCAAGTACTGACCCAACAAGGCAAAGAGACCTTCTACCGTCTACTCAGGTCAATACCTACTTCACCCTATCTAGATTCTTCGCAACGTGGCTTCACCTAGTCAGTTACTAACGAACCTTAGCCTCTTCCCCTTTACTGGCTCAAGGACGCCCAAGACGCAGGTTGCCACTCCCTCAGGTTTGGAGCTACCATCGCAGACGTCCCGAAATCACCTCCAACCGTCTCCAGCTCTTCCTAGTTGGGGTCCTTATAATCAAATCATCATTAACTTGGGCATAATTATGCCATAAAACACATGGGTCAAAACTTGAATCAAACTATCACCACGGCCAAATCAATTTTACTCTTTCCTTTAACGTTCCTTAGTGTCTCTACACATTATCCGAATACAATATACGCTCTAACATCCTCTGCTTCCGTGTCACAAGTGACATCCGAACCAGTGTCCCTAATGTATAACTTTAGATTTTTCCAAACCAAATACACTAAATTCCATAAATGAAATCGATAGCATAATGGTGATAAAATGAACTAACCAGAATTTCAACATTATAATGAAAACAACAAAAGGACATAAATTAACAGAGGTCGGGTCGACATTCCTACGCTCACGGATTTCCATGGGGACCGTGGACATCACAATGGTAAATATGTGTATGCTTGTGCATGTGTAAGTGAAGGTGGGTTCGAGTCATGTTTTGTTAGCCTGACCGGTCGATCCGTTCGCTACTTCTGACAGGTAGTTAACAATCAAGATCATACCCGTAAACATGTACATCGGTTTTTGCTAACAACAAACGGGTCGGACAATGCAAATAATAAAAAAAAAAACATAAATTTGCCATCTCAGAAACACATTGATTTGCAAAGAAAATAAAAGATGTTACAAAAAAATAAAAGAAAAACAGAACCTTGATGTGTAGGAATAACCATAAAGTTTCAAATGAAATTCCAGTATTAAAACTTGTCTAAATACTGTTAAGGTTCATCAGTGGGTATCAAAGCAATTTTATCACGCAAATCCAAAATTTGGCATATGACAGCCTTTTGTGACATTTTACCCAGAAACTTATAATCGCGCCATATAATCGATTGATTGTCCGATTCTTCCCGAGTTCTCGAAACAGATTACACAGTGGGTCGTTCATTTTGCAATATTCAGTAAATTAATATCTAACAATGAAATTGAGGTTTTCCAAAGAATAATCTACTATAATTGCGAAGTCAAAGGGTTGAAGGTATGGGGATCCTAATGAACCCATTTATTTTCATCTTATCTAGTTGTTGTTTTTTTTAAATTGTTTTATTTATTTTTTACTACGAATCTCCCCTCTCTTCTGTGAAAAAAATGACATGTTTGGCAGTAGATTGAACAAAGAATTAGCATTTCTAACACAGAGAATTAGCAGGATAAAATTAAACAATTAAGCTTCAAATTGAACGATCTATGGATTTAAATGAACAGTAAACTTGCAAATTAAAAACATTTCGCGTAATATGTACAAATTACATGAAATTAAGGTTGCAAAATATGTGTTTCTACCTCGATTTGTGGTTCCAGAGATGTAATTAGTGGCGATTTGATGGATTAGAACTCGACAGTGCCCTTCCTAACTCTCGGGACTTCAATCCCTCTCTGCTGTGTTTGGCGTGAGTTGATAATGGAAGAATAAATATGGCAGCCTTATATAGGCAGTATATGACGAGTTTAAAGAAAGTTCAGAGTTTTTGGTTTCAAACCCTCCCAATTCCCAAGTAAACGTCCATTGTAGATTAAATGGATTTAAATGGTGATTAAAAATTCAAGGAATCTTGGGAACAAATTATCATATTTACTACCAATTTCCTAGGTACATCAAAGCATGAAACGACAATTGCCAAGGAAAAATCTAGTGTTGCTTAATATGACCTTAGGATCACATTAATGGTTAATTAGAAACCAAAGCGTTTTGAAAATTCTTAAGGGCGGGAGCTCTTACCTTGGGCATGAGACTAATCGTTTGGATGCACGATAACAAATTAAGTATGAGCAAAAAGAAAATAATTTTATTAAATGATTAAAATTTATTTATTGATTGTCTAAAAAATCTGGTCATTACAATATCCGTTTTAGGATGATATTGGTCTATATAATGGATTTACAGAAATTAACATGATCTCTAAATTTACCATATTTTGGAGTTGCAGAATTTTATTGTGATCTACAAATTTACCATCGCGAAAGAACAATTTTTTTTTGTAGCTGTTCAAGCCATTAGGTTAGTAAATCTACCATCACAATTATAGATGACAGTAAATTTATCCTCACATGTAGAAAAAAGCTGTAAATATACCATCGACCTATCAAATTAACTATCAGACCTGCAATTTACATTAGCTGTAAGAAGGAACTGCAAATTTACTATCGACATTACCAAATTAACCATCAGACTTACAAATTTATAACCAGCTGTACCAATGTGTAACTAGCACGAAATGAAAGTGCGAATCAAGAAGAATAACGTATATTTATAGCTCTGGTTGCATTTTCATTTTATTTTGGCAAATTACATTCGTCATTGTGTTCTGCAAATCAACTTGCTGCAATCTCAGTTAGGAGTGGATGAAATTGATATAGAAATGCACTAAGTGTATCCCCTTTTTTAGGGATGTAGTGCTGAAGTTGGGGCAATTTAGAAATTAGGGTAAGTTAGGTATTTTTTAAAAAATAGGACTAAAACATAACCTTTAAAAATGTAAAGAATGAAAAACTAATAAACACTTATAGATAGGACCAAAATATAAGTGCCCAAATAAATTAGAATAACAATTGAATTTTGAATAAATGTAAATGTACATTGTATTATTTTCAAAAAAAAATGTATAAATAAAGGAACTCTAAAAAAAGGCCCACACGATTAAGGTAAACAAAAAGTTACTTAGTATTAACGTGACTGATTGTCGACTTATTTGAAATGGTCGTTCAAGGCTGAGAGTGACTGTGTTACTCGATAAAAGGTACAAAGTTATTTATTTTTATTTATTTAAAAATATTTATGAGCTATGAATTTATATTCTACTAATTCTAATATTTGTTTTCTATGATAAATTGATAACAACGCGACCTTAGTTTGACTAATTTTGTGGGATGAATTTGCAGCAAGAGATTGAATGCTTTTGTTTTAAACTATGGATTGAATGCTTTTGTTTGAAACTATGGATAGTAATAATATTTTGTTTGCTACGGGATTGAAGGTCGATAATTTCATGCCAATTCGACTCTCTATTTTTAAAATTTTATAATATTTCCTTCACAACTTATTTTTATTCAATAATTGTAATATATTACTTTTTAGGTCCATTTCTCGCCACGTGTGTACACCAATCTATGTGTGGACCACTCATTTATGAATACGAATGACATTCGTAGATAGTGAGTTGGTTATGTAATAATCTTTTAATATTATTTACACAATATGAACTGTTAAAAATAAATAAATAAAATAATTTTGCTAAAAAATTTGAAAGTTACATATTTACCTATTAACTTAGGTTCTCCAAAGACAAGCATGCACAAAAAGTAGACATGTTGGGATTGAGCAAATGGATTTTCAATTTTACAGTATCTATATCAAATGCTAAGAGAATTCGAATAAGGGAATGTGCACATATGCCTAATGTAAGATTGTTTATCACCATTTGACATTATTAAAAGACTGTAGTTATATTCTCTTGTCTTTTTATATATCTACATATTCGAGTTTGTTAATTTTTGTATAGATCCACCATTTTCTTATCATCGGATGAATTAAAAAAAATATATGAGAATCTATGAATTGATTTGTGCAAGACATACTTCCAGAGAGTTGTATATCATTATGGCTATTTTGTTTGTAGTCAATGTGGACCAAATGATGTCCAAACTATAACTATATATGAAATTTTTTTCGTGAGTAATAAATAATTAGTTCATTTCGTGACTCAAAGTTGTTAAAATTATTTTAAGATAACAGGTTTAATGTAAGGATAGTCGTAAAGATTCTTCTAGTTTGATGGAGCTTACACTACAAGATACTCAGGCAAAGTTTATCTTGCGATGTGTACTATCGTATTTTAAGAGACTTAGATCACAAGTATAGTATCCGACAACTCTATATAAATTAAATTGCATAACTGTGGTTACCACCTTATCTTGCAATAATATGATGAGATAATATGGTAAAAAAGATCAAGAATTATATTGTCTCCAAATATGAACGTGCCTACATATTCGTAGTTGCCGCCCAAAAATCCTTATGTAAACTAAGTTGCACTCCTGCGTTGACATGGTATTAAATGTTGATTCGTCAGAAGAATGTTTATCCCTTTTACAAGGTAACAAAAACTAGATAAGTAGTAGTCACTTATTATATATTTTCATATTATTTATTTACTGTTTACTAATATCTTCGTAAAGATAGTTTTATTTATCATTTCATCTTATATATGTATGAATTTCAAGGCAAGGCGTACGAGTTTATATATGTAGAATTTGTTAAGTTTATTTCTCTATCGTGTTTAGTTGATGATGTGAATAATATGTATGTTCTTACTGTTTAAAATATTAAAATAATGTTTGATTTTAAATTTGTATTAATAGAGTATTTTTCAATCTGTCCAATGTATAGCACGATTTCTTGCTAGTTTCTAACGAATGTAAAGACTTTCCCTGGATTTATGAGAAATTGATTGAAGTATTGTCTACATTTTTCCTTCCTGTCAAATTGGTACAGATCTCATTACTTTTGTTGGTAAAAGATTAAAATGTCCTCGAGAATGTTGATAACTTATAAATAGCAAACTCTTTCACTTCTCTTTTTGTATGAATTTAAGGGTTAATTTATCATTTGTAGCCAATGTAGGCGCAAAGTGGCACTTTGGTCCTAAGAGAAAAAATTGTCTATTGAGTCTTATGTTTACTGGGGGTGTAATCGGTTGAGTTGTTTGATTTTTTAGACAATATTTTGGATTAAGCCCTCAAAAAATAGAAAATTATTATTTATTAAACTGCAAATAATAAGACAGATTGAGATTAAGATTTAAAATTTTACATATAAAAAAATTACCATTTGGGCCCACTTGGGCTAGAGCCCACCACAGTTCAGCTGTGATATGCTTATTTATAGTAATGACATTGAGCAATATAAAAAATTATACATTTATTTGGCTGCATGTAAGGATGGTTTCATGTTTGGGTGTAGGAAGCATATTGGGGTGGATGGTGTTGAAAATAATATTAGAGTATGTAGATATAAAATAATATTTATTTTCTTATATAGATATAGTAACATTTGTTTTCCTACACAGATATAAAATAATATTATTTTAGGTAATTTAAATTAGAGTCCTATTTACCCCTACGGTTTAGGTTTTCATCACATTCATTTTTTGAACTTATGTTTTAATCCTATTTTTATATGGTTTGACAAATTTGCCATTACTTTTGAGGGGTATTTTACCTTCTTATCTTTTGGATAGTTAATTCTTGATTTGTTAAGTTTAAATTTGTA
>JABCMJ010010177.1:0-29205 GCA_014822125.1 Arbutus unedo | reverse complement strand
AAATGCTTGAAGAACTAGAGAGAGAAGCTCTCTAAAATCTGTATATGTCTTAGTCTCTATATTACAATACAATTACAAAAAGAAGATGAGATCCACTTATCTCTCCCACACACATGCATAGAGGGGACAAAACCATGCTGAAAATACCCCCCTACATCCTCTTGCAAAGCAAAAGTCAGGGGCAAAAGCACCCAAAATGAGATAATGAGGAAGATGCCAAAAATCAGCATTTAATGCGTGTCAGGCACTCTCTACCGATAGAGAGTGCTTCTCTACCGATAGAGAAGTGTCCTGATTAAAAGTGGAACCTTCCTCTACCGATAGGACTGACTCTCTACCGGTAGAGAAACCTTCTGATTTCTTGAAATTCATTCCTCTACCGATAGGACTGATCCTCTACCGGTAGAGAAGTCTTCTGACTTCTTAGACTTCATTCCTCTACCGATAGAGACTTGTGGCTTGATTTGTCTACCGATAGAGACTGATCCTCTACCGGTAGAACCTCCTTGAATGACCGTATTTTCTTCTTCTCTACCGATAGAGAAGTCTTCTGACTTCTTTTGCCTGGCTTCTTCAAATTTCCCTTTCAGCTTCTTTTCTCTCACTCTCCGGGCCTTCTCTTGGATCTTAAACGATGTCGTACTTGGTCCCGGGCCTTTGCTTCATGCTTGAGCCTTCCGACATGTATTTAGCGCTTGAAAACCTGTAAAGTGGATGTATTGAGCCATATTAATCTATAATTTAGTGCCCTCAACACAAAACTCCCAGCCCTCTCCTCTAGCCAAAACGAATTGGCTCTTCCAACCCTTATTGAAAGAGGGAATCCCAAAAAATCAAATTGCGACCACCCCTGGCCTATGAGTACCACTAATCAGGTTCAGATATGGCCTCCATCTGTTGGTAGCAGAAAAGAAACTTAGCCGCTCTAAGAGACTGCTCACCCCTACTTCTATGGTGCCAAAACCTCGATCATGGAGAGTAGAAGCTGCTAGGAATTTAGCATCAACTGTTGGGGGCTAAGTTTAGAAAGTGGAGGATATCTCTAATTATTGGATGGAAGGGGAATCGAAGTCCGCACTAAAGGTTGCTCTCATAAAAGCAAAGCTCTTCGCCAAAATAAGTGCAAGCTCTCTCTTCTGCCTATGGCAGTTGCAAATGGACAGAGTCCGGATCAGATACATGACTTTGATCCTCTCCAAGTCCTTAGTAGTAAGGGTGGAGGCAAGACCTTCAGTAGTAAAGAGATGGTTTGGTGGGGCATTAGAAGGAGCCACCATAGCCATTGAAGTCACATTGATGACTCCCCATTCCCAGAGACGAAAGAAGGAAGAAAAAGAGTCAGAGGAGTTAGAGGAATCTAAATCCATGGGCCGCATATGAGTTCCTCTCAAATCCCTATCATGCATCAGCAAGGCAAAAGTAAAGATGGATTCGGAGGTCTTTAAGAGCCCCTGGTTTCTGGTTGGACAGTCGATAGGGAGAAAGTATGGGGAATCCTCTAGAGAGCGTTGAAAGAAAGTGAAAAAGCAAGTCAAAGAAAACCCCTCGGTAAAGATCGATGGAGTAAAGGGATCTAGGGTGTAGAACGGGGCAGCAACAAGGGAAGAAAGTATGGAGGAATTCAGCATGGGAGGATGGGATGGAAACAAAAAGGCTCCTGGTGCAAAGGTCCCTCTTTTAAAGTATTCTTGGGGAGCGAAAGCAGCCCCGAAATCCTGGCCATTGAAAATGGCTACGATAAACAATGAGGATTAAGCCATGTCACCATGATAGTTGCCCACTCATGAATAATTGCCAGGCATGGGCACATCTCTCAAGAAACTCATGGATCATTACACGTGGATGGACCACCTATCACGCTGAGGAAACAAGGAGGCAACATTAAATGTCAGTAGTAACTGTCGCCTCTCGATCATTGGAATGATAACCTATGCCTCATTTTACTTTTCAGAAAGGGAATGGGGGACAACTGATGAGCCCAATTTGGACTCATAATCGATCAATAGATAGTATGGGCCATACACTCGATAGTGCCCTCAGACTTAGGCGCATCCAATCCACCAAATAGGCTTACCCCAGACTGACCAATTACAAACCAGATCTATTCTAGCAGGGCAACACATGTAAGGCAGGGATGGTACAGCTCGCCCACCCCACTTTAGCACCCAGGCAATCCTGGAGGTAGCACCCCTAATTGCTCAGTATCCAATAGATTGCGCACGAGGTCAGAGGATGGTCATCTTGAAAAGGTAATAAGGACGCTGATCGCGACTAATAGGTTGCCCTAGGTCCCTTTCATTACTAAAGCATAATTACCCTTGTTTGGGAAGAGGCCGAAGTGTGTAATCAATCTATGCACACTTTCAATACAACTTCTCCTATAACGATTCTAACTTGATTGTCAAAGAGTGCACAACCAGACCACCATCCCTCAATCATTAGACTTGTGTGCAGGAGCTCCTGAAGCCAAAAGCCAATCGGATCACCGTCGTCCTTTTTCTGGCACCATCAATAGTAATCACATTTCCAAATTTAACCATGGCAAAGCAAACTTAGCTAAATACTTAATCACGATTGCAAGGTTTGTCACAAATGATACATTTGTATACATACATATAAATACTATGTATACATCCACAAATGCATGTATAGACACCACAATTTGAATCTTCCATAGAACCTTTAACCGATGGTTAGATAATTTCCTAATGTTGAAAAAGGGAGGACTAATATTTTGGAAAATCTTTGGATCAATTGACTAATCAATTTAAGTTATGAAAATAATGCCAGAAATTACAATAGTGAAAATCACGAATGATTGACCCAGACAACTATAGCATATGCTATACTAAGAGGTATGTGCCACTTACAGGGTGATCTAAGCCAGATAGACATGGCGTGCACTGTGTTTGACTAGCTCATACTAGGTTGTTCCTAACATTTGATTAGGTGTAAAGTATTGCATGCATATCTCAGACTTGATGTGATGGTCGACTCGGTCAATAGTACTCAACTCAGCTGTTTGGCCTTATATGCTAAACCTAAAGTACTCAGCTAGTGGTTAGCTCAAGTACTCAGTGCTAGTATTTGGCATTATTGTATAGGCATTACTCGAGCAAATCTGATCATCATTGAGGGTGTTGACCTTAGACTCCTGCCAAGGGACACTGCCCCCTAGAACACCCAAGGGTACACTGATGTGTGGCGGATATTAGACAAAACTTGGGTATAAGTTTAATTATTGTTCAATTATGTTATGTCCTATCCTCATATTTAAGATTTGTTCACTTATGAGTGTTTAATATTATTTTAGCAAAATGTCGACTAAGAACGTGCTTACCAATGTAAGTAGATCAGCAAACGACAATGGAAACAACAATGCATGCAAGTGCTACCTTACCAAGTGTACCATTTGCCCATGTTGATAAACTGGAGAAGTTTACGAATATTGACTTTAAGAGGTGGCATCAAAAGGTGTTTTATCTTAGCACTTTAAACCTTGTAAGGTTCCTTACTGAGGATGCACCTATTGTGGATAAAGATGAGCCAGACAAGGAGATTCTTATTGCTATGGATGCTTGGAAGCACTCTGACTTTCTATGCAAGAATTATGTCATGAATGCTCTAGACAATTCGTTGTACAATGTCTACTGCGGGGCAATATCTATAAAGAAACTTTGGGAGTCTTTAGCCTAGCAATACAAGATTGAGGGTACTAGGATCAAGAAGTTTGTGGTTGGCCTGTTCATGAAATTTACCATGGTAGATTTAAAGACTCTGGGGAGTCAAATCTACGAACTTTAGCTTTAGCTTATCCTCAACGTGATCAAAGCTGAAGGAATGAAATTGAGTGAAGCTTTCTAGGTGATAGCTGTGATCCACAAGCTTCACCCAACATCGAGGAGTTAAAGACCTAACTTATGTTCACAAACAAGGAGATGACTTTGGAAGCTCTATAGATAAAGCTTTGGATTGAGGAGGAAAGTCTGAGTATGGACAAAAGCCTAGGATCCTCTTATATGTCCAATACTAATATGGTGAAGCATGGCTATAGCTCTGACACTCGAAAGAAAGTGTTAGGCAAGTATCTAGCTAGTTTGTCAAGGGTTAACAATTAGGATCCAATGGTGACATCACCAAGAAACAAAAGGCTTAGTTTCAAAGCCGATGAACGTGCTATAAACTAGTTTAAAAAGTAAACTGTAGAAGAGCCAAGAAATGGCATATGCCAAAGACTTGTTGTGTACATCATCTCTTCACTCTACAGTGCCAAACAAAGGTTGGCATATGCCAACTAGGAGGCTTTCACAGGAGATCTAACTCCGTATTCTTTTTACAAAAAAAAAGCATCGAAAGCTCGAAAATAGTACATTACACTTCTCTAGTCTTAGAAGCTCCTCTCAAATCTTAAAACAAATAACTAAATCATGTATTTCTTACCTTCTTCAAGTCTTGAACAATATGCTAACTCTCATGACTCAAGTGTGTGTGTGTAGAGTGCCTAGTGTTTTTAAAAAGATTTCAGAACTCTTTTTCTCTAAGATTTAAGAACATCTCTCCTAGAATCCTCCTAGCCCAGTCCAAAACATCCAACAAAGACTAATCAAGACCAACCCCTCATTTAATCTCCACCTTTTTGTAGGCACATAGGGTGTTCTCCCATTGGTCCAGGTGTTCAAAATGGTCTTTGTCCGAGCCAAGTGATACACCATGTGTATTATGCTATTGACAATAACAAAATACTAACTCTGGTCAGTATGTCGTATGCCATATTCAGGAGGTGTACGCCATGTTTGATGATAAGTGGGGAAATGCCACCATTACGTACCTTAACCAATATGTGCTAGGCTCATATGTCATGTTACTCTATAATTAATTGATATTTTCCATGTTTCGGGGCTTAGAGACGAGTGGCAAGGATTTGGACTTAAAAAGCACGGTTTAGGAGGCAAAGTGCAACCAGTGTTCATACGCAATCCAACTCTGTCCAGATACGTGGCTTGGTAAAGAAACTAGAAGTCAGCTTTTGTGAGCATTCGGACGCATGCTGGATACTGACCAGGCACTGGTTTTGGTTGTACTTTGCCTACTAAACCTTGCCTTTAAGTCTAAATCCATGCCACGCATTTCCGTGCCCCGAAACATCAAAAACATCAATTAATATTCGGGTTAACATGACATGCAGGCCTAGAACATGTTGGTTAGGTTGCATAAATGGTGTCATTTCCACACTTATCACACTCCAGGTTTCACTTTGCTAGTTCACGAGCAAAGACAATAAAACAGTGAAACAATGAACTAGATAATTTCAACTTTCATATGGTTCACAATTGCACTTATCACATTTAACAAGTCATTTAAACCCCTACACAACCCTAATAGGATGAGTGAAGTCACATGGGGGTTTCCAAAAATGATACGCATAAACAATTATGAAGTCTGTTTTTATACCTCAAACACCCATGAGAGATACGCAGAGTTCAAAACACTATCAATCGATAAAGACATTCATTAGTATCACAACTCAGAGTGTGAGTGTGTGTTTGTGTGAATTCGATAAGCAGACCCACAGTCTCAAGATCAAGTAGTGGACTAGCCAAATTTCTATTAGAGTCATGCTTCAACTCAAAACTCACCAGGTATACACTCAACAAATAGAACTCTCAGAAATAGGTGCCTATATGTATGTGGATACGGTGGAAATTATGTAACACAAGCAACCTATCTGCATACCAAAACTTTGAAAGACCCTCAAGACGACCAATAATCTCATGAATGAAATGTCGAATGCTAGTAAAGACAATACAACTACGCTACCTCAACATATGCCATACATCCATCAAGTTATCCCTAGGATCAAATTAAGACTTCATTTTTTATTATAATGTTAGGTAGGGAAAATGTAATCAGGCAAGGGTCAAATAAATACATGTCTTGAGACTTAGGCAAATTATTCAACTCAATTCATGGGCTTAATTTTCTTTCACAAGTAGCCCTATTCATACTATTGCCGATAATCTTTAGTACTTTCTTGTCAAACATATTTCCAACACAAGTGAATTCCATCTCTTTTGTTTGTTTTGTGTTTGGCTCTTTTCATTTTCAACTTCTTTTAACAATATTTTTAGGTAAATTATTGAATTGGTCTATGTACTTTGAATCTAATCTCACTTTGGTTCCTATCATTCTAAATGACTCGATTTTGATCTTACATTTATCTTTTTGTTCTAATCAAGTTCAATTGTTAATGCTTTATGATAGAAAGTCAAAGATTAACCATTTTAAAGGGCAATTTAGTCACTTCATGTTACCGTTACCCCCCCCCCCCTTCTTCTCTTCTCTCTCTTAAATCACTTAACCACCTTTATGACTCATTCCACTAAATATATCCTTAAACAAGATATGCCACTGAATTGGTAGTGACCTAACTCCACCATTCGGCCTGAAAAACTATAAAAATAGTTTGTTCAAAACATCTCGAAATCAGATATGCACAAATGCGAACTTGTTCCAACCATTGGATTAGTCTCACACCAACTTCTCTTTGATTTTTCAGTCATTGAACAAGGAGGGCTTGTAACTCCATTAAGAAGACCCGTATGACGAAGGCCACTAGAATTGTGGGGAATAATTAGACCAATTTGGGTACTCAAAACCCTTGGCCATTTCCATGAACATGCTTTGTAATTCCTCCGTACTATAGTTCTTGTCCTGTTTATGAGCATAACACGGGGCAAAAATAGCTCATTAAGTTTGGTTTGCTACCAATGATGCAAGCAATCAACAAATTACATAATAACTCGATACGAATGGACAAAAATCATTCATTTCCCATATGATGAAATGCAATGTAACAGAAAAAAAATATAAAAACTTCGAGAAAGAGTTCTCCCCTTCATCCCATATTGCTACTCCAGTAACTCAATTCTTTAAGGGGCATTCAACTTATTCATGTTGAAAGTTTACTTAAAGAAAATAAAATAAAAGAAAAATGAATTTTACTTTCCCACAACGTATTCCCATGCAAAACTCATGACAAAAATATAACGACGAAATTTTATATTCGCAAGTAATTTATAAGTGGGGTGATTTTCTCAATTAGATGAAAAATTACAACGCCAAATATCTAGCAGAAATTCATATTCTTTCTCTAAGCTTGTGATCTGTAAGATAATAAATCGTTAGAGAACTCACTGCCACTGTAACAGGAAGGTACTCTAATGATTAAGTTAGATGGGTATCACAAGAGTATTTGTAAACTAAGCTAATATTCTCTATTAGCATACGAGTTAATTCATAACTTTCACCATGAATCTGAACCCTTATTTATAGACTTTGTGACTTAATCTTTTCAATTATGTTAGGACTCTAATTCCTTATTAGAATCAAAGTAAGACTGCCTTTTTATTGGCCTACTAATGAGATAAAACTGTCTTGGACTAAATCTTTGGGAAATTATCTTTTATCATTAGAGTTTCATCAAACCTCAAACTCCTCATTCTAAGTTGAATTGGGCTTGAATTCCTCATCCTTATCTGAATAGATATTGCCTTGAATAATTTGGGGCCCCATTCTACTGCCCTCCTCAGGTTGACAATAACGAGCACCGCCCTTACCAAGTCGGCAACTTATCAGACTGCCTTTTCTATGTCGGCTAGTCACCAAACCACCCTTCTCAGGTCGTTCGTAACATGAATTGCCTATCTCAGGTCGGCTCTACCCTCACATGACTGGCACATACGCTCGTGTGTGAGAGCACGTGTTTGCAGAACTAGCTTAATGATTTAACAAAAAACCTAATAATATTCATTTAAGTTTTACTTCCTTCATAGTTGAATTGGAATATTGGAGGAGATGAAAATGTTAGAAATAGGCTGGAAGTTATAAAAGATGACCTTAACTACAGAAAATAAAGAAAGAAAAGAAACAACGAAATAGCAAAATGAGTAGTGAAGAAGGGAGAGATTAAAACTATAAAACAGAGTGTGGAAGTACCAAAGACGTGAGAGAGAGAGAGGTACTTGATCAATTTAGAGATAAATAGAAAGATGAGAAAGAAGAGAAGAGGGATACCAAAACTTACCAAAATGCCCTTCAAAATAGTCAACATCTAAATTTTCATCATAAAAAAGTAATGGATGTTAACTACTAAACCTGATTGGAACAAAAAAAATAAATATAAAGTCAAAATTGTGACGTTTGAAATGGTAGGGACCAAAGTGAAATTAAGATAAAAATAGAGGGATCATTTGAGTAATTTACCCTTCTTATTTTCTTTATGTTGAGCAAACATCCAACCACAACCCTTTTTAAGAATTAACCTTACATTCAATACTAATTATAACTTCTCATGACATTTTGATTATGGAGTTCAACAAAGAATAAGTGTACAATTTTAAAGGCTTAAAGTGGTGAACTAGAGATATGTGTATCACAAAGAGATAATCGACTGAAGTTAACAAAGATGGCCTAAAATTCTTTTCAAAGACAACAAGACTTAGCCTTTTGATTTTCAATTAGTGACAGTGTGGCGTACTGTTCTATTCTGACATTCAACCAACATACAAAGAATGATGAGACTTAATCAACAATCAATTTTTATTTCGAAGACATGCAAAAGTAATTGTGTTCATATCCGTCCAACAGAATAAAGGCTCCAAACTCACAAATGGTTAGTGTCCACAATTTGTTCCTCAATATTTCCAAAGTGGTCCTCACTCAACACTCAAGAACATAAAAACATGCATGCCTTTTCTATAGTTTGAGGAATTTCTCTGACACCCTCCCTTACTTTTGAAAGTAGGATGCACCTTACCTTCCATTAAAATCAGTCAACACTGTAAACTAAGCTATTGGTTTGAGATTATTTTGGCAAAACAAACTGCAACATAATTTCTACCACGTCCAAAAGAGCCTACGTTAAGTTTTTGAATTTTTTTCTAAAATCAAAACTTGAACAATTTAAAATTTCTATTGACTTTTGTTCCTAGAAAAATTTCAAAATTTCAACATATACTATTTCAGACGTGATAGAAATCATATTAAAGTTTGTTTTGTTAAAAAAAATTATGAACTTGAAGTCTTAATAATTTGAATAATGACGTTTGATTGATTTAAACGATAACAAAGATAACTGCACAATAATTTTAAAAACAAAAAAGATCAGAATAATTTTTTAAACCAAGTGAGAGCTTAAAGGTATTTATTAGAAGTATGAGGGGTCGATGTAATTTACCCAAATATTTATCCTAGACACCATCTGCTAAGGGTATAATGGTCTTGAACATACCATATTTTTACTGTCAAAGAACACTATTGTGAATAGTTTTATATGTATTCTTCTCCTAAAATGAGGCACAATATATAGAATATTATACAGACTCAAGAAAATAAATACAAATCAGTTACCTTATTACACTAAATCAAATCGTTAATTATATGCCTAATATATAACACTACTATACACATTTCTATCATAATTATAGGGAAGATTGTACAGAGAATATTAAGTCACCATTAATATTACTTGACTCATGCTAACACGCCCTCTCAAGTTGGTGCGTACATATCATACATGCCCAGGTTGACAAGGGAGTCATGGAATACCTTGCTAGCTACTGCCTTGGTAAGTACATCTGCTAGTTGGTCTTCAGACTTCACAAATGGAAAATCAATAATTCTAGCTTCTAATTTCTCTTTGATAAAATGTCTATCAATCTTCACATGCTTAGTCCGACCAAGCTAGACAAGGTTATGAGCAATAACAATGGCTGACTGGTTGTCACAATGTAGATTCATTTCCCCTTTCGATTTAAAACCCAAGTCAGTTAGTAAGTTTCTCAACCAGAGCAATTCACATCCCCAAATGCTATTCCCCTATATTCAGCTTTGGCACTCGACCTTGTTACTATGGGTTGCTTCTTACTTCTCTGGTTCACAAGATTACCACCTACAAAAGTGAAATATTCTGAGGTAGACTTTCTATCGTTAGCTGAACCTGCCCAATTAGCATTGGCATAGCCTTCAATCTTTAGTAACCATGATTAGAGAACAATAGACCTTTACCTAGAGCATACTTCAAATACTTCAATATGCAATCCACAGCATCTGTGTGAGGTTTACGTGGGTCATGCATGAACTGACTCATCACACTCACTACATATGCAATATCTTGTCTGGTATCAGATAAATAAATTAGTTTCCCCACAAGTCTATGGTATCTCGCTTTACCAGTATGAGAGGCACTTGAACATTCAAATAACTTGTGGTTTTGTTCAATACGAGTTTCCACTAGCTTACATCCAAGCATCCCTGTCTCAGACAACAAAACAAAGACATTTTCTTTGGGATAAGAAAATTTCATGCTCTGATCGAACTACCTTGATCCCAAGAAAATATTTTAAGTCTCCGAGTTGTTTCATCTCAAACTCAGAAGGTAAATACTTTTGTAGCCTAGAAATTTCCTCATGATAATCACCGGTCACCACCATATCATCCACATAGATAATCAAATCCGTGATTTTACCTTTTTGGCGCTTCAAAAAGACTTAGCGAACCTACCAAACCAAGTCCTTGGAGATTGCTTCAGCCTATATAAAGCTTTTTTCAGTTTACACACCATTTCTATCATTGAGTATTCTGGTATACCGGGAGGGGGATCCATATACACTTCTTCAGCTAGGTCTCCATGCAAAAAAATATTTTTGACATCAAACTGGAGGAGTGGCCAATTTTGATTAGCTGCTAATGATAGAAGTACTCTCACAATATTAAGTTTAGCAACTGGCGCAAATGTTTCTTAGTAATCCTCACCATAAGACTGTGTATACCCTTTTGCAACCAGGCAAGCTTTGAATCTCTAAATATTTTCATCTGCTTTGTGTTTAATATTGCAAATATCCATCTACACCCAACTATCTTTTTTCCCTTTGGTAGAGGTACAAGTTTCCAAGTAGTATTCTTTTCTGATGCCACCATCTCTTCTGCCATAGATTTGGTCCATTTGAAATCTGACAAAGCTTCCTGCAATTTACTGGGAATAGAAACAGAGGATATTTGAAGTACATATGACTTGGACAACCTATGGGATGATACGTGGCTATTTATGGAATACTTAACATTAGCTTTGGGATCTGGCTCATATCTAGATGGTGGTTGACCGCGATTAGACCGAGGTGGAAGATGATATTGAGATGGTTTAGTAAAAATAGTTGTATTGACTAAATCATGAATATTAAAATCAACAAGAATATGGTCAGGGGATACCTCTATGGAGTCATCTAGAGGATATTGGGTTAGTAGTTCAGTTGTAGGAGATAATGTACTATCATGGACTGAATTTGCATGATCAATTGAGTCAGCTAATTTTTCCTTGGAGGATGTCGAGTTGTCACAATTAGTGGCCGAATATATCAGGCATTTGAAACATCTCAAAGAACTCCATCTCATTACGATTCTATACTTCTTCCCTAGTCTCCCCCTAAAATGAAGAATCAAGAATCCCTTTAGAGTAGTACAATGTTTTTTCATGAAATGTGACATCCATGGTGGTGTAAAACTTCTGGGTAGGAGGATGGTAACACTTGTAGCCCTTATGAGAAGATCCATAGCCAACAAAAACACATTTCAATGTCCGTGGATCGAGTTTAATACGTCGATGTGTGTGTAAAGGTACATACGCCACACAACCAAAAATACGAGGTGCCAACTAAACAGCTGAAGAAGGAATGTATTGATCAGATAACACATCCAAAGGCATTCGAAAATGCAGAACACTAGAAGGTGTTCTATTAATTAAGTAGACAGTAGAACTCAAGGCTTTACCCCACAAGTGGGAGGGAACATGATTGCTAAGTTACAGAGAATGAGTGACCTCCAAAAGGTGGCAATTCTTGCATTCTGTAATGTCATTCTGTTGAGGAGTATTAGTACAAGATGTCTAATGAAGGTTACTAGTTGAAGTCATAAACTCAGTCAATTCCCTTTTAACATATTCACCCACATTATTAGAACGGAGGACTTTAATAGAGACACCAAATTGGGTGAGTACCATTTGATGGAAGGCACAAAACACAACACATACATCACTCTTTTGTCTCATTAAATAAATCCAAGTCATTCTGGTACAATCATCAATAAATATAACAAACCACTTCATCCCATTAAGTGTATAAAAGAGAAGCCGGACCCCAAACATCCGAATGAACTAAGGCAAAAGGGACACTATATAGACTCAAGAAAGGAAATACAAATCAACTACACAATCAAATCAAATTATACCATATTACACTAAATTAAATTTTTAATTATATGTCTGATACATTACACGACCATACACATTCCTACCATAATTACAAGGAAGATTGTATGGAGAATATCAAGTCACCATTAATATTACTTGACTCACGCTAACATTTTATAATTCCAAAATATAGTACCATCTTTGAAAATGTTACTGACACTCTACGAATTACCTTAGTTTATACCGCATATTTGGGTGACAAACAACCATAAAGAATTGGCGCCTACTCCACTTATTTGAACACTCTATAACTTTTTGCCACCTAGATATGCGGTATAAAATGAGATAATTTGTGAAGTGTGAGTAACGTTATTATACCATCTTTTGAGTGATTTGTTTGTGTCAAGGCCACTCTTTTGTAATTTACTTATTATAAAGCAACCATGAAAATACGACTGATGACGTGGCAAGATCTGATTCCTTTGGGGGACTTGAGAATTTTCCCCTTGGCGGAGCCGGAACGTAGCCAAGCCTTCATCCATACTCAGGGGCATATTCGTTATTCCATTCAAAAGAAAATGTCAGTTTAGACTTTTGCAGCGTGACTCCTCTTATTTATGTCCTCTGGTTAACACTTGGTTTCCCCGCATATCGCGTTGGTCTCAGGCTTCGTCCTTCTCTGCTCGCGCGCCTTCTCTCCCTTGATCCCTCTGCAAAAGTTTCCTGCAGGTAAAATCGTTCCTAAATTTGAATTTCCTTTTCGATCACTCATAAATCGTTCGTGTACATCTCTTTAGATGCAATTTCAATGCGTTTGAGAGAAATCTCTGGTACTCCTCTCAAATAAACTGTTTTAATCCACCTCTAGCTCTAGCTATATGTGTAGTTTCATTTCTGATGAAGTTGTTGGATTCTTTCTTTGAAATTCTCGTTGTTGAGCGACAATGGATTTGATTTGTGGGTCTTTACGGCCAATTAAGGATATCGTTTCAGTGTATTATCCTTCCACTATTCGCAACATTGTCTGTTGCGTTTTGATCTGAAGATTGTGCCTGGAGAATGTTTCGATCTGAGTTAGTCATCCCAAGATGTGTTTGGATCGTGGATTTGTTGAGGGATTTTCCAAAGTGGAAGGAAAATGATCGTAATGCTGAAGAGATAAATTTAGACTTTTCGATGTGTTTCCCCCATACATAAGTACGTCAACAAATTCTTGATCCAAACGCATCCTAATTGTCCAAATCCAAAACGTGCTCAAACGGTCATTTATAAGGGAATTCAATGTGATGATGCATACCGTAGCTTTTGTTTCAGATCCATTTGATCTGTTGATTTTAGGTTATGCTTCTTGTTTTGTTTTCTGGGTCATTTGTGTTTGTATTCTTATATCTTAGTTCTCAGTTCTCTGGCTTCAGTTCTCGTCCTTCATCTTCTTCTCGCCCCTCTTGCGCCTTTTCTAGCTACATTCCCTTAAAATACAAATCGAGTTTAGATATAGATTTGAGCTCAGAGGATTTGTAGCGTTTACGTTGAATGAGATGGTTTTTTCTGAAATATCATCCTTTAAATTGTCATCTTCTGTAACAAGTTTCAAACGATCAACTCTAGGATTATGCTGCTTGCATACAATAGATCACTGGGATCTCAAGCATTGACATATCTCCTGCCCACTCTCTTCAAATTTTCTGGTATTTAGAAAGACTTGATTTGATTTTAGGATGAGTATCGTCGGTTTAGGATTTCAGTTCATGCTTTATGGTTTATTTGTTTTTTTGGACATTGCAATCTTATGTTCTGATCTGAAAGTTGTGTGGTGAAAACTTGAAATTGTTCCAATCTGTGGTGTCATCAGCTCACATAATTTATCTCTTGAGTCATGACTGAAAATCAGAATGCATAATGGAGCTTATAATAGTCTAATTATACGTCGGATTTTTTTTCCATCTTGGGATGACCTATTGTTTGTGTGCTTTTTTTTGTTATTGTGACTCTACAGGTTGACAAATTATAGTGCATCTCAAATTTTTTTTCCTGTTTGATCCGTAGGGATCCACCGCCAAAAAGAAAAATGGGGTTGACATTTACCAAGCTTTTCAGCCGGCTTTTTGCCAAGAAAGAGATGCGTATCCTCATGGTTGGTCTGGATGCTGCTGGTAAGACCACCATTTTGTACAAGCTCAAGCTTGGTGAGATTGTGACCACAATCCCTACTATCGGTAATTCCTAATACTCAGACAATGTGAATTAGCCTCTCAAATTTTGCACATTCACTAGTTGTTACTTTGTCTTAGTTATCTCGTTTCCATGCTGTATACCCAAGCTTGACCATGAATACTTTATCGAAGGGTGACATTGACTTCTTTTCTTTTCTTTTTAATACGTTGGCTTGAATTGCGGAGTTTTTTTTTCCTCTAAGAAGGAGAGTGTGGCGTTTTCTCCTTCTAATCAAATGATTTTTCAAGTTCTTATATACAAGCTTTAGTAGAATTAAAAAACTGAAGCAAGTTCTTTCGCCTTCGTCGTTAGCTTGTCAAAATTGGATGCTGTGCTTGATATGCTGTTCAACTGACCCTCTATTTTTCTAGCTTTTTCGTCTTTCATGGCCTGTAGAAGAAATTAAATTAGAAACTTTTCAGTCTTCAATCTGGCCTTTTGGATGATGAGCACATGGTGTAGAGGTAAATGTTGTTAGGTGCTTGCCTCTGCAGCAAGAGGTATGGGTCCAAGGATCGAGGTGATCCGTTATTCTGAATTTAAATTATTGATTATCTTGTGATGATGACAATCCATCAGTATGTGTTCTGTTCTGGAGGCATCCATGCCAAGCGACTGAGGCAGTTAATGCTTATATTGGCTATAGATGCATTTCCCTTACCCCCTTATTCACAGGGGACGGTTGCTTGATATGACTTTTTCCTACTGTTAGATGAGCAGCCTGAACTTTCTAGAGATTAGTGCTTCTCCATACTTGAGAGTGCATGTTGCCGAAATCTATTCTATTTGTGTGGTCCACTTGGTGTTCCTTTATTGGTGCTATTGAAGTTCAAACATGAAAGTACCTGTGACTGGATGGTCACACTATTGTTTTGACTTTTCGGCATCAAGGAGGAAGTCAGCAGTACTACCTGGCTTAACAGGACCCGTTCATGGCTTTAGAAGCTGTCTTACTACTATGCTTTGGCTAATTGCAGGCAGCATGATTTAATGTGGCTTCGCCATGTGTTTTGACTTGTGTTATTTGGAAAAAATGGAAGATCAAATGTAACTGCATATGAACACTCCCTATCTCCCTATATATATGCATAGACACATGGGGAAACATTATTTGAGCAACGTTTTACATATAGTATGATGCTATTATGTGCATGCCTAAACTTCCGGGTAATTGGGTTCTACTTGAAGAAGCTTTGTGATGGAGGTATGGTTCAGACTTTATTGAATGGAGATTTCTATGTGCATGCATTCCGTTGATAGCATTGTAATGGAACTTGGATCCAAACACAAGTGTGGTTCTTTTAATAATAAAATGGTGATTATTATTCGCAGGCTTTAACGTTGAAACAGTTGAGTACAAAAATATCAGCTTCACCGTGTGGGATGTTGGTGGCCAGGACAAAGTATGAACATTCTATCTTTGTCTTTGGATCATTTATTGTATGATCATATATTTGAAAGCTTAACCTGTTTTAGTGAAATACTACGAGTGTTCTTCTTCCTCTCCCAGCTCTGGAGCCGTGTAGTTTGTTTACAAAATAAAATCCTTCTGTTTAGAATTTTTGTTTTTGTTCCATTGACTAGTGGTTTTTTGTATATTTTGGTAATAATGTGGCTCTTTTTGTGCAGATTCGTCCATTGTGGAGGCACTATTTCCAGAACACACAGGGTCTCATTTTTGTGGTGGATAGCAATGACAGAGACCGAGTTGTCGAGGCAAGGGATGAATTGCATCGCATGTTGAATGAGGTAACGTGAAATATAACTATTTTAATGTAAAAGCATTTGAGCTTAGGGAACTTTTCATAATGTGTAATACTCTGGAATGGTCCTGGGAATTTGTTCCTGCCAATTGTTATTTAATGCCATAAAGATACGTTGACAAGTATTTGATCAAACTACTTGTTTTCGTTTAGAATTTTAGTTTAGAATCTTAGACTTCAAATAGAGTCTGCACACATGGTGGGCAATGTTCACCCACTTTTTGGGTGGGTGAACAAAATTGCACTCTTCATCTCTCCCTGTCCCCGCTCACCTCTCTCAGTGCTTGTTGTTAAGACAGCTCTGTATCTCACGACGGCTTAATTGGTAAGTTGTGGTGCTATTGCTGAATGAGCTGGTCAGGGTTCAGTTACTCTTGGGACACAGTATGTGCATTTGCTTCCCAAATGAAGAAAGATGGGAGCATCTCTAAGAGAAACATAAAAGAGATGGTATAAAAAGAGAGTTAAAATATATGTACTATGGATGCTCAAAGAGAACTGGGACCTAGGTTAAAGTTGTAACTTTTCACTATCATTATCACATACTTGAGGAGATAGAATTCGGCACAGGAATATATCGCGTGTTTATTACTACTAAACTACATTTTTGTTGGACACAGGACAGTTTTTGGTCCCTGTTATGCACGGCTTTTTTGGTCCTCTTGAAAGCTATTTAACTTTTTGTTTCAGAAATGCTTGAACATGCCTGCTGTTTTGCTATAAAATATCTCTTAGACTACAACTTCGGTAAATTATCAAAAGAGGACTAACATTTAGGCTTCTTCCATTCCAGGATGAGCTGCGAGATGCCGTGTTGCTTGTATTCGCTAACAAACAAGATCTGCCTAATGCAATGAACGCTGCTGAAATTACTGACAAGCTCGGCCTCCACTCCCTCCGACAGCGTCATTGGTAATTTTTTATTTTCTTACCGGCCGTTCTATGATATATTTCGCTATGCGGTGATCTGAACTAGTAGTTTCTGAACTAGTAGTTTGAGTTATGTATGATATTTTGACTCGATAGTATGTTATTTCTAGGTACATCCAGAGCACCTGCGCAACCTCTGGGGAAGGGCTGTATGAGGGGTTGGATTGGCTCTCCAACAACATTGCTAACAAGGCAAGTGCTCCGATATCCTCTTTTCTTTGTCGAAGAAACTGCTGGCGTGTTCCTTATTTTGTTTCTTTCTGTTTTTTTTGGTTGCAGGCATGAGGTACTGCAGAATGTTCTTTGTGGGTTGATCCTGGATGCAGGGTGGTTTTATTCGATTCTCTTGTTTGTGGTTATCATGTCATTTTCTGAATAACTTTTCACTTTCTTATGTAGAATTTTGCAATGGCTATGTCTAACAGAGTGATGATGGGATACATGTACTTGCAAACGGTGTTTAAACTTTAATACTATGCCTATTACTGTGATTGAGAAAATCTGAGGCTATTGTTGTGTTAAAAAGGCCTTCGGAGATATAGTTTACTAGAGAGTGGTTATGTTGCTCGCCATAAGCACACAGGACACGTATATTTGGTTACCGGACAGCGCTATCCGCGGGATGAGTGGGGATTATGCATCCCATATGATAACAATTATAATGGAAGATGCAACATATGCTCTCTCCAAAAATCGGAATTGGGGAGGCTACACTGCACAATAGTCAAAATAATATCATTTTGACACGCAGTATGAGGAGCTATGAGCAATGCACATCAGGCTCACTTGATTCCCAAAAATTGAGCATTATTTCTCTGCCCAAAAAAAAATCATTCAGAGTGGATAACTCAACCGTTATCAAGTGGTTTTTTACGTGTGGCTTATTTTATCCGAGGAATTAAAATTGAGTGAGCGTGTTATGCAAAGTTTATAATTAATCCTTGCTCCCTTTCTCAGTGAAACAAAGTGAACTGCTTCTTTCTTTATTGCCATACCACAAACAAATCAGGAATTGAAAGGATAAAATTGTTAGGTGTTGTGGTATCTATCATCTTAACAAATAAGAGTTTTCTTTGGTGCTGACAGAGTTTAATACCACGGACAAGAAATTGAAGAACAAGCAATAATCACTTGAATGTTAGATTTAGTCAAAATTTACACTCAAGTGTTCATTTAAATTTAAATTTCTTTGAACAAGTTTATTAATTACTGCTATTGCTATGAACTACTGCTAATGCTACATCTACTACTAAAACCAATGCTACTTCTACCGATACGACTAACTAGTTGCAAGTAAAGGAACAAGTAAGGGTCATTTTATGGAATTCCACTTTCCTTCAATGCCTCTCAGTATTTATAGACAAAAGCTGCAACTGCTTCTTGTAATTGCCCTACGATCCTTTATCACTCATCTTTATCGTTTCATTTGTTTTTACAATCTCGATCCTTTCTCTCCTTGCATCCCCACCACAATGTTACGGTTATGATCAACTGCCCATACTAGACTTCGGAGAACCTTTCTGTTGCTATGCCAAACGCTTTGCCTACCTATGAACCGAACCTTGTGGGGTGTGGATTTATGAGACTTTCTCACGAGTTCTGCTGGAGCTGGAAGATGATTGAACTGGATGTGTTTCACTTGATGTTTTGATCAAAAGTCCTATTCTGCACAAGAGAACAACCAGTCAAGGATACCCCGACCAATGATCAGAATGCCCTCCTATGGCTAAGTAAGTGTGTACACACACACACACACTTTTCCCAATGAGGGATTTCTCATTTTAGCAAAATGAGAAACTTCCATTTTTTATTATATTTTGATGATTCGGACTGTGTAATGTTTTTAAAACATGTTTTTAAGGTTATTTGTGAGAATTCAGCTCAAAAAAATATCGAAAATGGGTTGATCAAAGCAGTTTTTTAAAAATGATGACAAAAACAGTTTTATGAAAAATTGCTTAGATCAAGCCATTTCCTATAATATTTTGAGCTGATTTTTCATGAATATCCTTGAAAACATGTTTTAAACACATTGAACGGTTCGGATCATTAATATTTGATCAGGAAATGAGAGTTCCTTATTTTAGCAAAATGAGAGATCCCTCATTAGAAACTTATTATATATGTTTAAAACATGTTTTTAAGGGTACCTATAAGAAATCTACTCAAAACAATATCCGAAAGAGTTTGATCTAAGCAGCTTTTCATAAATATTGACAAGAATAGTTTTATAAAAAAGTGATTGGATCAAGTTCTACTCAATAATATTTTGAGCTGATTTCTCACGGATACCCAACATATTAAATGGTTCGGATCATCAATAATTGATCAGGAAATGAGAGGTCTTCATATTAGCAAAATGAGGAATCTCTCATTAAAAGCTTGTAGAGGTCCTATATATGAGGGAAAGTTTGTAGAACGAGTGTTCTGCCGAACACATTCGAATACTAAAAGTAGAAAAGTAAGGCGCTGCTTATAGTGGTTTGGTATATGAAAGTGGCTAAGAAAATTCTTATTGATCAACCTGATGCAAGTTTTCCTAGTGATTGATCCCCCAGCTAATGGGTTTTCACCCTTATTATAGTGATCCGTTGAGTGTCCTAATCAATGCACTCGAGTGCATTTTCTGCCTCAGCCATCTCCGATTGTGGGCTGATTTGACATATCGTGAGGCTGGTTGACATGTTCATGTCGAGTTGTGAAGCCGACCATGATATTTTGCAATCTGTTGTCAGAAAGCTGGTCGGCAAGGAATGGTTGGCTCTAGGATGAGATGATCAGAGAAACTTGCCATATATGTCGCTCGTCTGATGTACATGTGTCGAGTCGATAGACCACACTCACTGCTCAGGCTGGACCATTAGTAGAGTTCGGGTTTTACCTGATCAATTAAGAGTGATGAGTCACCTGGGGGGGGGGGGGGGGTTTGAATAGGGTGATGTCTTATTTTTTGTTTATTCAACAACTCAAACAATAACTAAATGTAACAAGATGATAGAGCAAGCAAATAAAATACTAAAAGTAAATAAGTCATGAGACAAGGATTTTTATAGTAATTCGGCGATACACTTAGTCCACTCTTAGTGATATTCCCCTGAACTATCACCGTTATCTACTATGCTCCAGTACTTACAATCTTGTTGATTTTATGAGGTCAACTCCTCTTACAACAATTTTTACCGATACATGCAAACCGGCTCGTTGTCACAGTACACGCAAACCAAACTTTACATCAAGATCATCAAGCAACTAGTATACGTAGACTAGTGCAAAGTATGCAGAAAATGTGCAAATGAAGAACACAGCCAAAAACTGGAAAAATATAGTGACTAAAAATCTCCTAACTGTATCACGGTGGATATTTGGTTCACTCTCTCACTAGGTAGATTTTTGTGGTGTGTAATTTTGATCCAAGAGGATAATACAAGTGTATGATCAAAGAACATAGACTGAGAAGAAGATTCCAAGTCAAAAGTTCTCTATATTTGCAGAAGGTGAATAGTTTTGCTTTGTGTAGCACTTTGTTGCTATATGCGTTAAACCACGTGAAACTTCAGCAAATGTTGTATAAGTAGCCAAGGTCCAACGTACATTAGGCATTTCAGTAAGTGCCAAAATCTCCCAAGACAGCTCATAACAGTTCTCAACATCTTCTAGCCACTTGAAGAATCCCTAGAAGCTTGACTTTTGTAATTGATATGGCAGTATGGGGCTTTGCAATAAAGGAAAAGACTGTTGCTAAATCATGACAAAGGATAACATCATTAAATGCAAAGTCATATATAATGATTAAGTTTTTATCCTGACTCCTTAGAGATAAATCTTGAATCAATATAAATCGATCGACAAGAAAATAGAGCATTGAAATATGGATTTATACCAGCTAGTCTTCAATCGGGTTGTGGGTTCGGACGTTCGGCCTTAGTGCCGGGGTGACGTCCGGCCTTAGTGCTCTGGATGGTGCAGACTGAGATACTACAAGCTTTTTCTCTTCTCTCCTATTTTGGTCACTTCTAATTTTCCAGTTTTGCACTCACAAGGCTAAACAATACTTCAACAGTATTGAACACATGAGACCATAGTTATAACCAAGCAAAGATTAAATCCAAAATACATTTTATCATTGAATCAAACACATCAAATCTAATCATCTAATATTCATTTTATCATCATTAAATTAAATCATCAAGCATAATCATCCAAACATCATCAAAATCAAGTGTGCTTTCAATCTCCCCCTTTTTGATGATATACCAATAAGATCATGATAAATGAATATGATGAGTGATAAGCCAAAGCAACACACAAAAGAAATCATAGCAAATCAAAGACTTAATAATAACTTACTTTAAAATGGTTGTTTTAAAACAACTAATAGATACGAGAAAGCACGTTCTAGGTCATGACAAATAAAAAGAAGGCACTTTCTAAGCCATGCCGACTAAAAAGTACATTAAACTACTAAATAAGAAAAATGTAAGTTTAAGGTGCTTGTCATCAACATATGATTACTCCTTTTTCTCCCTCGAACATTATCACAAAGGCTAGGTGAGGGGTAAGAAATGGTCAAATGGCTAACTGCTGGGAAGGGTCCGGTGGTGGAAAGTATGAAGGAAAGAATTCGAGAAGTGAATCCAGTTTGCCATCCATGGTCCAGAGATCCTCCCTAATTTCCCCAAACTATGTATTAATGTGTTGAAAGTATTGATCGGTAGAAATCTGAAACTGTCCAAACTGATTTTCAAGATCTGAAACTTTTGTTGAGAGGTGCTTTGGAATTGTGCAAGGTTGTGATCAATGGCCTATTGATGACGGTACAAATCATAAACGGATAGAGGTTGAGGTCCAAACCCACCATAATATGGATCATAAAGCATAAATGGAGCATGCTCCCCTTTGGTGGTGCATACTCTTGTGGTGCATCCTCTACTTGGCCACCTTCTTTCTCATCCGAAACATAGTCACGAAATTCCATATGAGTGATAGTGTTAGAATAGTAGAGCCCTTTCGGACCAGTGGACATTTCAGCGCCGAGCGGAACATCAAAGTGTTGGAATACCTTAGTCAAGAAAGCCCCATACGGCAAGGAACAGTCCATGACACTTGAAACTTCATTCATCTCTTCAAGGAAAATATACGGAAAACACAACTCAATGTTGGATACGATGCTATAGACCACGAAAGCAACAAAAGGAGCAATAGCTTCAAAATGTCCTTCCATAGGAGTGATGTTTTCAATTACATATGGCGCTAAAAGCCAATATTTTTTGCGCAAGTTACTCTTATTCAGAGTTCTCTGAAAAGCACGATCTCCAGTAATAGTTTCATAGAAATCATCTAGATTATCGATATTCTCCGAGATTGTATATGCATTATGAAAGTAAATTTGAAGCCCTCCGCTAGGGATCAACAGAATGGTACCCAATACATTAGTGGTAAGCTTAACTAGAACTCTATGAACATAGGAGTGAAAGACATATCCTTCATCATGGTCGTAAGTAATTTATAAGTTGTAGTACAAATGGCAAACTAGATTAGGGTATACCTCAGACGGTAGTTCCAAAAAGAATGAACAATGCATTGATTCGAGGAATGGTAGAATCAGTTTGTTGAATTGAGATGGAATTGTTAGGGTTTTATACTAAAAGTCATGACTTTATGTAATTGATTAATTTTTATTTGAATTTATTAAACAATTATTTCTTTATGGGCAATGTTTGCATTCTATCATATTATATTGTGTATGAGTGTCTATTATTCTACGTAGTAGATAATCTGGTGTGTAGAGTTTGACTTACACACAGAGGATCAGATTATCGATTCTTGTAGAATATAAGTCTTTGGTTCACAGTCTTAGGTGAAATTGGACACACCACCAGTAGGATTGTAACACAGTGTTTCAGTAGGTCTATATTGACTGCAAAAAATGGTATAGTTTTAACTCACTGTGTTAGTACACTTTGTGTGTATTGAACAAGACCACTTTGAGTTAATTGTATTTATACGGACAATATAATACAACTTACACCTCATGGTTATTATGTATGCTTGTACTCTTAATCCAAAGATAATTAATTGAGGTGTATATTTAATATTGTTGACTTTGATTCATTATAGAGTAAGGCCTTGCGGGCCAATAATCGCGATGAGTTGGATCACAATATTAAATGTATGATAACTATTGATTATTAATGGAATCCACGTCCCTTTATAGGGATTAATGATATCCTTTTGAGGAAGCTTATAAGTTTTGATTATGTCAAATCCTGCAGGTGGATATTAATATTCGACATAACGAATAAGTTAAGTAGAAAGTCTCAAGAAATTTTATAGATGTTGATTAAATAAATTGTCAGTAATTTATTTTAATCAACAGGTATTTGTAGTCTTAACGTGGAGAGATAAATAAGTATTTAATAACATGAAACTCAAAATATAATTTTGAGATATGGGAGGAGAATCCAATTATAATTCTGTAGTGGCATGAATTATAATTTATATAATTCGGAATTAATCCAGACTGGACTAGGAATCCCGAATTATATACGAAGTCAAGCCCATACTTCTCCTAGGGGTCCCTATCGTTGTCTATATATACACCGCCATGTCTTCTAGGTCAGACACAACTTAATATTCGAAAGATTGAGAAAGATTCTGTGAAGGCAAAGAGATCACGTTTTTGAGTCCACCCTAAGTACGTGATCAATGTGCAATAGGATTACGGTAAAAGATCTCGAGGTCAGTCGAGCAAGATCATTCTAGCTCTGCTCAAAGTTTGATCAGGATCAAACTGCAAAGTTAATTGAGATCAAACCCGACAGATATTGAAGGTATGAACCCTAATTCCACCTAGTAGGGTTTCATAATTTTTTGTTGTATAAATTGTACGCGTTCATCACTTAGTCTCAGGAATCGATCCCTAACAGGAACAACCATGTGTCTCCCAGTGAGAACCGTTCTAGTGTGGAATGTCTCCCAAATATCAGATTTCCTCTTTGAATAGAACCAATCTGAATTAAAACTTCCAGAACCAGAGGTAGAGTCCTGAATTCTCTTTGAACCAGACCGAGGCATTACAATGTGGTTTAAGAAGCTAGGGTTCGGAAGGGGGATTTCAAATTTTAAAGATGGTGTAAAATGGAGTGAAATGGAGGATGTAGGATGAAGCAGAAGGTTTGAGAGAGTCCCATTGGGACTGAAGGAGAAGAAATGGAGTGACAGTTAAGGAGTGAGAGGATGTGGGGCTGAAAGTTTTTAGGTTATGGAGTTTTAAGGTTAGAGAGAGAGGGAGTCTAGAGAGGAAGAACTGAGAATAAAGCCCTAAAACTCGATTTAATTTTTTTTTAGATCTAGGAAGTCCGACCATGAAGATGATTGTGGGAGCAAACATTCGGGGTTAGAACTGCATTGACTACCATGCTTAAAAAATGTCAGATCCAAAACATATGTTCATCTAAAAAAATTAAGAAAAAGTTTTAAGAAGTATAAAATATTAACTTATTTAAAACTAAACATTCACATAGAGAATATAACACACACACAAGTTTGGGAGTGAATAGGATGACCTCCTTTTTTTCTATTTATTCAACAATTCAAATAACAATTAAACGTAACAATAGAGCAAGCAAATAAAGTACTAAAAGTAAATAACTCAGAAGATGAGAATTTTTATAGTGGTTGGGCAATATGGTTAGTCCACTTTTAGTGATGTTCCCCTGAATTATCACCGCTATCCACTATGACGCAGTACTTACACTCTTGTTGGTTTTATGAGGCCAACTCCTCTTACAACAGTTTTTACTGATATACTTAAACTAATATTTTGTCTTGTTATACACTAACCAAACTTTACATCAAGATCATTGAGCAACTAGTATACGTAGACTAGTGCCAAGTGTGCATAAAATGTGCAAATGAATAACACTACCACGAACTGAAAAAATACAGTGAACAAAAATCTCCTAACAGTATCACGGTGGATATTTGGTTTACTCTCTCACTTCACCTCGTAATGGAGTTTGACTATGAGAAAGCGGCACATAAATTTTACAATGAGCACGAAAATGTTACAAATTTTAGCATTAGGAAAGGCTATTGTAATAAAAGCCAGAAAAATGGTATTTTAGTGAATCAGAAGTTTGTTTGTAGTAACGAAGGTTAAAAGAAAAAAGATAAACGGTCCCTAGTGGTATAACATTCTCAAAAAGATACAAGAACCAAGTGCATTACATTAATGTATATAGCATTCAATCGAGACAAGGCGAAATGAATTGTTACAAAATTTGAAAAAAAGCACAATCATCGTTTGCGTCTTCCTCAATGTGTTTGTAAGATGTGATCTCAAAGATTGGTACAAGAGGCACAAGGTTTAAGTATCGAACTAGTAGTTAATAGTGGTTTATCATTGAAGACTTCACATGATCTTTTTAGTGGCCAATCGGGGGAGGGAGGATCTGTAGGATTCACGTGTGAAAGCACACATCTTGTTCAAATTCCCCCCCCCCCACAAACTCACGGCTATCCTTCTCTCTCTCTCTCTCTCTCTCTATCTCTAATAAAGACATTTGTTCTGCATCTTCTTCATCATCATCATCTTCTTTTCCTCCACTTTCTATCACTACACTACCGTTACCATCTCTACATCACCATATACACTAGGACACACTGGAGTTCCACCTAGACCGTTGTATTCATAGCCCGAACCACCATTTTCGGCCACCGAATTTTTCGGCAAGAAAAGATGTATAAATGCATATTTTTATGTAAGTTTGAGTTGTTAGATTTTAATGTTTTAAATAGTTTAATCTAGATTTTATTGTTTGAAGTCATAGTTGGACACTTAGTCTTCAAAATAGACGGAATGAATCAACCCTTAGACCATTAGAACCCATAGAAATCGTGATATGAAAGTCACTCGCGACCTTCAAAAAATTGTTTTTCCAGATTTTTCTAGATTTTTTGTCAACTTTGGGCCCTTGGATCTTGATATTCAGAGGGTCAAAATCTATTTCTTAAAGATGAAATTTGTAGACAAACATCAACTCTTGGACTTAGATGGATTAGATCTTTCTCGAGACTTAAGATACTACTAAGAACAGTCTCCTTTTTGAGATTTTTCTCTCTCTAAAAATCCAACTTATGTACCCATTTAAATCACCACATCTGTTAGTCGAATCACAAAATTGACTATGTCAAAATGATGTTGGCGAAGAAGGAGGAAAAATGTACCATATTTGGCAACAGATTATTGGTGATTCTGTCATATTTGACAATAGATTATTGGTGATTTTGTTGCTTATTATATTGAGATTTGGTGCATATTTTTCTACTTACATTGTGGGATTGTTTCCCTTAATGATCTCCTGTAACTTGTATTTATAGGATGCTCCATTGTAGCAAACTCATAATAATAAAATCCCCTACCTTCTCCCGTGGAATAGGTCACAACCATCTGTTGTGGCCGAACCACGTACATACTATGTCTTTTATGTTTTCTACATGGTATCAGAACGGGAAGAAAGTAAGGTATTCTACCCCTTTCTTTACATTCCTGCAAAACTCTTTTTAGACACCTTTTACAAAAACCTACGGATCTTCATTGCTGTAACTCGAAATTGAGCAAGTCAATGGGTGGACACTTAGATATTCATTCTTCTATGAGGCTTTCTTTAGTCTCTCTTAATGGATTGAATTATATTCCATGGTCTCGTGTTGTGACTCTAGCACTAGGTGCAAAATCATTATTTGGATACCTTGATGAAGCAAAATCGGCTCCTAAACCCGATGATGCAAATTATGGTGAGTGGAAATCTGAAAACCAATATGCTATGTCTTTGCTTCTTAATTCTATGGAACCCAAAATTGCAAAAATCTTTACTTTTGCTGAAACTGCTCAAGAACTTTGGGAATCGGTGAAGGATTTATATGGGCATCAACACAGTGCTGCTTGTATTTATCAATTGAAGCAAGATATCAATAATTGCAAACTGGCAGATCGTTCGTTTGTTGAGTATTTGGGTGAATTGAAGAGCATATGGGATGAACTTAACCTTTATCGGCCTCTTACAAAAGATTTGGCAACATTGCAGAAAAGAACTGAGCAGGATAAAGTTTTTCAGTTATTGGCCCATATCAAACCATCATTTGAAAATCTTCGAAGCCAAGTTTTGATATGAAGTTTCTTCCCTCTCAAGTGTTTGTGCTCGCATTCAACAGGAAGAAACTAGGAGGAGAGCAATGAACATTGAGGACAAATCCAATAGCATTTAGTCTGAAGCTAGTGTTTTGATTATGGATAAAAGAAATGTTCACAATAAGAAACACGGTGGTAGTTTTGTCTATAATAAAGGTTGTCATTGTGACCATTGTGATAAAGATGGCCACAGTAGGGATCGTTGCTGGATCATTTTTTCACACTTGAAACCAAAATTCAAACGGGAAGAGAAGACTGATAAGGCGGTTAACAGTGTAACATATGATACATCTGACTTGATCGGGCAACTCAATAAAATTATGCAACAATTTAACAAGTCAGGTCATTCTTCTGAACCTTCATCCTCTACCTATGCCTCAGGTAACCTACAAGTTTTTCTTTCTTCAACTTTTACTTCCTACACTTGGATTGTGGATTCTGGCGCTACTGACCACATAACTAATGATCGTAGAAATCTTTCTGAGTTTATTTCTCAAGTTGATAAATCAGTGTCAATTGCCAATGGATGTTCTGTTCCAATTCATGGTTGTGGTAAAGTTGAAATTTTTCCTAATTATCCAAAGTCTGAGACTTTTTATGTTCCGTCTTCTCCTTCAAATTGCTTTCTGTTAGAAAACTCTCCACTACATTGAACTGTGACATTATTTTTTCCTTTCTTCTATGATATTTCAGGACCGAATCACGGGGAAGAAGATTGGTGATAGCATCTACAACTAGTGATATAATCTGACTTCGAGGTCTCTTGCATGATTTGGGTTTTGAAACTCAACAAAAAATTGAGTTGTTCTGTGACAATGAAGTAGCGATCCAGATTACAAATAATTTAGTATTTCATGAAAGAACAAAGCACGTTGAGGTTGACTGTCACTTTGTAAGGGAGAAGGTCAAAGCTAATGTTATTAGTGTGCCATATGTTCGTAGCATTAATCAATTGGCTGACATATTCACCAAAGGCTTGACAACAGTGAGGTTCCATGAGATCTTGTCCAAGTTGGGCTCGATCAATATATTCGCACCAACTTGAGGGGGAGTGTTGGTAGAGAAGGAGGAAAAATCTACTATATTTGGCAACAAATTATTGGTGTTTCTGTCATATTTGACAATAGATTATTGGTGATTTTGTTGCTTATTATGTTGAGATTTGATGCATATTTTGCTGCTTACATTATGGGATTGTTTCCCTTAATGATCTCCTATAACTTGTATTTATAGGATGCTCCCTTGTAGCAAACTCATAATAATAAAATCTCCTACCTTCTCCCGTGGAGTAGGTCACAACCATCTGTTGTGGCTGAACCATGTACATATTGTGTCTTTTATGTTTTCCATAAATTGGAGTTAAATAATGTGCGGGCCAAGTCTTGGCCTCGGGTTTTGGAGACCAGAAAGTATAATTATCAAAACGTCATTCTTACTTATTTTTTAGACTATTGACCACACGAATGGACCGATCATGAAATTAGACTTCGGATGTGAATAAAGACTGAAAATAATGTGGGCCCGGCCTCGGTTATATTTTTGGACGAACGATAGTAAAATTACGAAAATACCCTTTTATCGTCTAAGTAACCGGCGACCGAGTCAATCAAACATGGGTCACTTGAGCCCTAGTATATATAAATAAGACTAATGATTAACTAATAAAATTGACCTGAATCCCGAGAAAGCTCTCAAACCCACTTGTTAAATTTGGGTAAAATGACCACTTTACCCTATAACCCGAATTAGACTTTGTGCCTTTACGAGTTAAGAAGTCCGAATGACTATTGACCAGCCGGCAAAAGTGTGTCGTTAAGGCGCCGACCTAAGTCAAGGTTTAATATTTCAAACAGGACTTCCCTCAA
>JABCMJ010010175.1:0-32638 GCA_014822125.1 Arbutus unedo | reverse complement strand
TTGAGCTTCACAAAGCTCCAATGGCTAATAAATTAAGGTTTTTGTGAAGAAGATAACCTTTCTACAGCACAATGTGCCTCTACTTCAGTACAAATGGAATCTCTATCAATAAAAACTTATTCTCTATTGGGTACAAAACCTTATTGTCTCAAGTGTGAAATATGCATCTAATAATAGAACCCTACCTCACTACAGTACAAAAGTGTTATTGCTTTATTGAATTATGAATTCTACCGGTAAACATGTTACCTTTTACTGGCACAAATTGCTACTGCCCAAATTCTTGATTATCAACCTCTACTGGTAGAAATGTCTCTTCTACTGGTACGTATGTAACTTGTTTCACATCTATGTTTGTTGATTACAAGAACTTGGTAATCATGTCATTTTGTGTGGACTTGAGGTTCGAGACTTGTTATTTTATGTTTTTAATTTATTTTTAGAGTTCAATAGCTTTAGGTTAATTAATTAGTTATGGCCCGTTTGCGACAATATAGAGTTTTGGGCCTGATGCGGGATTTTAGAGCTAGAAGGGGGTTACTATAATTAACAATTTAATGAGTATTTAAGGCTTAACAAAAGCATAATTTCAATTTTTATAAAAGTTAGACAACTTTTAAATAAAAACCCTAGTTTTGGTAGAAAAGGACTAATGAAGTAGTAGACAAAGGAATTGCGCAAAGCTTTCGAATAGAGAAGTGTTGTCGGTATCACGAGCTTCAAGTAGAGCCCAAGATTAGTTGTATAGGCAAAGAGTGCAAGGGATATGAATACTTGGCATCATTTTCTTTGCTCATCTTAGGATTTGATGTTGATTTCCTTTGAGATATTGTTTAGATCATACTTAAATCATGAGTTTATGATTTATTTTTTAGTGTGATCGAGTCATGCATTTTTTGTGATGTTTTTAGGTATTTTGGAAGTCTGTTTTTTGTCAGAGGACTGGTTTTTGACGTTTGAGCGGCCTACTAAAAAACAAAAACTTTATTATTAAATCTTTGGCTTGTTTCTTGTCTTTCGCTCTGTTTATGCTTATTATTCAGGTTTGGAACTGTCTGTTGTTGGTTCATATGATCATGCATGGATGGTGATTACATTGGATTAGTGTCTTTGTGATTTCAATGGTGAAAATCCATTTGAAATATTATCGGATTGGAGATGTCCTGACAGTTAGAGGCAGATCGTGAACTCTAAGTCAAGATGCCCTTGTTTGGTTATGCCTGTAGTGAAAGATTGTTAAATTAGTACTAGGTGCCCATTGTCCTTGAGTATGTCTTCTAGTGAGAAACTGTTAATTGATTGCATGAGTTGCATGTCGAGTATGATAATGTTAGTTTATTTAGTAGTTTATTCTTGTTGTTTATATTATGTTGTTAATGCGAGTATGCTTTAATCAATACGTCGATGGTTCAATACGACTTCCTACTTGAGCTTCAACTTGTGTTTTTTTGTAAACTAACCATTTACAAGTGATGATGTAAAACCGATGACTACCTCAAGTTTGGAGATATTTGTAGCCCTAGTAGTTAGGATTTATTTTAGTCTTATGTTTCTATTTTTCGGATATTGATTGTCTTGTTTGGGTATTGTGGGTCCGTAGTTGACTTCATGATTTAGTTTAGTATTGTTATTTACTTGGTATTTATGACAGTTGTTATTAGAGAGATATTTTAATGGTTTGTGGAGATATTATGTTGAGGTTTTATTTTTGTTTTATTGCTCATTTCATATCCTTGAAGTGCGGGGTGTGGCAAGTTGGTTCATAGATCATGTTTCAATAATGGATTTATCCATGTTAGAGTCCTCGTGAATGTTCTTGAACTCCGTTATTAGAATGTGACATTTCATAAAATGTTGAACAATGATGCTGAGCCTTGTTTCGAACCTTTACCTAATCACACATACCACATGTTGCATTCATGAATAGGTAAAAGTTTGAACTCATAATTTAATGTTATTAAATGTTAATTTTTGAACCCTTGGTATTATTGGATATTGGATTTAATTTGGACTTAGGGCCCCAAGAACACATTCGTACCCAATGCATGAGAAGATAGTCATAAGTGACTTCAACTTTGTGGTTAATCCCCCAATTTCAAGACTTTTCTATAGGATGTCTTGAGCCACGTTATGACTTGAGTCAAACTGATGTCTTGAGCCTTATAGGAAGGTGTCTTGAGTTGAACTGCGTCATGAGCCGAGTTGAGTCTTGAGTTGAACTGCGTCATGAGCCGAGTTGAGTCTTGAGTCATGTCATATCTTGAGTCTAGTTATGACTTGAGCCAAATTATATTCTTGAGTCGTATTATTTCTCTTTCATAAAGTCTACTTGGTTTAGAAGTTTGTATTTTAGTGTTCAGACACGATACACAATTAGCATAATCATCAGGAACCACGAGCAGCATATTCATCGAGAACATGACGATTGTGAACATGGCGAACAGGAAGCAACGTTTGGGAACGACATTGATCGGGAACACTGGTAAAGAGTATAAGGATTGGGGTCATAACATACGGAAACATCAAGAATATGAGAAATAGTGCTAGAATTATCATGATATGGAAATTGGCACGGATGTTGAGCAAATACTGTCGGTGCCCCAGTCATACATATTGTCATACTCATGAATTGGGGAACAGGGGCAGGATTATTTACTGAGCTTTATAGCTCATGGTGCTACTTTCTATTCTTGATATTTCATGCTAGGTACTAAAGCAGAAAATGAAGACCAGAAATATCCGACCGACAACAATGATGGAAAGAAGACTCCATAGAGTTGTGGTTTACTTAGTGTATTGCTTTCAAATCCTATTGTAAAGTATTTTATGAAAACTCTCTTTTGAAAGGACTTCACTTTCGTATATCAACATCTTTTAATACAAACCCTTACTTTCGCTTTTTATATGAAATGATCAATATTTTAGAGTTTTAAAAATTTCTTTAATTTACATCTCTAACAATCGGGGCATTACACATCACATACGTTGCCTCATCCATATCTTTCATTTTAAAGTTTGTAAAAAGAAACTTATTGGTTTCGTGTAATAAACCAAGAGTACTACTTGCAAGCAAAATATCGTCAATATACAGAATTAGAAATATAAATTGGATTCCACTAACCTTTAGGTATATACATCGATCAACAGTGTTTTCCTTAAATCCAGAGAAAATAATAGTATCATTGAACTTAAGATACCATTGTCAATAAGCTTGCTTAAGTTCATAAATTGACTTGTTAAGTTTGCAGGTCAAGTGTTAGAAGAAACCTCACTTAGATTCGATTCAAAACATACATAAATTAAATGTATACTGTGAGGACCTGAGGTTCGACCTCTTCTTTTTGTTGTTTTTAGTTTACTTGAGAACTTGTAATTTTGAGTTTAATATTTTAATTATGACCCCATTTTAATGGTTTAGAACGTTGGGGCCCAATGCGGTGGTGTAAGGAACTTGAGGGGGTTTAACATAATTAATCTAATTTTTATTATAAAAAGATTTAGAAACCCTAATTCAACTTTTTATTAAAAATACGCAGCTTTTCTAAAGAGATCTCTAACCCTAATTTCGATTGAAGAGAAAGAACGAGCTAGTAGACTGTAGATTCATGCAACGTGATCAACTAAAAAGTTGTAGAGGGCATTCAGAGCTTCGCATAGAGTCCGAGAACAACTTAATACACAGAGAGTCCGTGGGCCTTTCGAGTACTTTATCACTTTTGCATTTTTGTCATTTGAGGTAGGATTTCATGTTCATTTACATTGAACTATTGCGTAGATGTTGTTTGTTTCATTGGTATTTACGTCTTTTTTTGCGTGTGATCAAGTCATGCATGATGTGTCAAGATTTTGAGCATATTAGACAATTAGGTTGCATAAACAAAGGTAAAAACGAGGTCTATTTGACAGAATATAACCAGGAAATTTATCTAGGCTACTCGAGCGAGCTCTTTAAATTTCTAGCTTTCTATTTTGAACAGTAGGCTTGTTTTGGTTGCTTGAGCAAACTCTTAGCTGCTCGAGTGACTTGTTGAAAAATAGAAAGTTCTATTTTTAGTATCCGGCCGGTTTATTGCCTTTAAGTCCATTTATGGCTACCGCTTAAGTCTAGAATTGGTCAATATTGGTACATATGAGCATGCATGGATGCTGGATACTAGGTAGGAGATGGCCAGCTGGTCGGAGCAGCCCATGAACTGGACTTGGAGTCTTGGTGATTCCTCCGGTGAAAGATTGTGAAACTATCGGGTTAAGAGGTGACTCGACTGTCGGGACAGCCCGTGAACTCTATGATAGGGTCCCCGATGTGGACAGGCCGCAGTGCAAGACCGTTGAAATTGTGCATGAGTCAAATGTTGAGCATGATAGCATTGGTTATTTATTCAATTATTTATCTTGTTGTTTAATGCATATTTTATTGTTGATACAAGCATGCTTTATTCAATATGTCAATGCCTTCAATATGATTTCTTACTCGAGCTTGGGCTTATGTTTTTCTGTAAACTAACAATTTACAAGTGATGATGTGGAACTAAGGATTTAGATTCCATGATTGAAGATGGTTCAACATGCTTAGTTGGATTTACTGTTTTAGTAATGTTGTCATGTTTAGATGTTCAGTTAAAAGTTTTAGACTTTGTTTAATTATTTGTTCGGGCATTGTGGGCCAGTTTTGACTAGTTTATGTTCAGACTAGCATGGTTGGAGTATTTATTATTTGGTAGTTGTTTATCACTTGGGGATTTATTTTAGTTTATTGGAGTTATGTTTATGTTCAGTTTTATTATGTTATTCCATTGCTTATTTTATACTCTGGAAGTTTGGGGTGTGACAACTTGGTATCAGAGTATGGTTCGAATTCCTAGAGTCGTGGTTAGGGTCATAGAGGTCTAGAGTTCTGCATGATTATGTGGAGTTATGCCTTAGAATGTCATGACTTGTCTTCGGATGTTCCATTCAATTACTTGTGAAAGCTGGTTAGAAGAGGCGCTTGATCACTGTGTCTTCTAATTGGAGGTCCAGGAAAGTTAATTGGAATAACGGTTTGATTTTTTAAAGGCATTACTCAGTACGTGTTCTATGTGCTTATGTGTTTACATGCTTACATGTGTATATATGTTGACGGCCTAATGTTGCTGATGAGTTTTGTCCTTTTCTGTCATAGGAACATGTCATTGCATCGAGGCTTTTTGTTGATAGTGTGGTGACCTTAGTTGTGTTGTCAGTCATGTGAGGTTGTGACGAGTGATGGTGATTGATGTTTTTGAGGTACCTACTTTTGTCTCATACCGATGCTTCGCATTCCTTTATTTCTTCTAGTCTTTTTACTACATTGGGTCTTGAGGTCAGTATGTTGAAGTCAGTTTTGTCTGTTGAGACGCCTGTTTGGGGCGGCATGATTTTAAGGCACGTGTGTTGGTCTTGTGAGATGGAGGTTGCTAATCATACTTTGTGCTTTGATCTCATTCTGTTAGACATGAGTAGTTTTGACGTTATTTTGGGTATGGAGTGGTTAACCTGATTTAGAGACACCATCAACTGTTATCGGAGAGGGTGACCATCAATATTCCAAAAGGTGACAGTTTTCAATTTTGGAAAAACAGAGGAGATGTTGAATAGAGAATTCGTGGGTTGTGGGGTAAAGAGACTGTTGGTCATCTGTTTGCAGTGACATGGAATGATGGGGATCAGAATTGAGAAGAGTTCCCTAGAGTAGTTTGTGACTTTCCGAATGTCTTTCCAGAAGATATTGTGGGTTTATTGTTAGGGATCGATTCCCAAGACCAAGTGATGAATGCATATAATTTACACAACAAAAAATTATGAAACCCTATTAGGCGAAATTAGGGTTCATACCTTCGAGATCTGTCTGGTTTGATCTCCACTATCTTTGCAGTTTGATCATGATTGTACTTTGAGCACGACTAGAATGATCTTACTCGGTTGACCTCGAGATCTTCTTCCGTAATCCTACTACACCTTGATCACGAATTGAGTGTGGGCTCAAAATCATGGTCTCTTTGTCGTCACAAAGCCTCTCTCAATATTTCAAATATTTAGTTATCTCTGACCTAGAAGGCATGGCGGTGTATATATAGTCAATGATAGAGACACCTAGGAGAAGTATGGGCTGGTCTTCCTATATAATTCGGGATTCCTAGTCCAGTCCGGATTACTTCTGAATTATATAAATTATAATTCATACCACTACAAAATTGTAATTGTATTCCTCACCCATATCTCAAAATTATATTTTGAGCTCCATGTTATTAAATGCTTATTTATCTCTCCACATTAAGACTACAGATGCCTGTTGATTAAAGTAAATTACGGACAATTTAATTAACATCTATAAAATTCATTGAGACATTTCACTTAACTTATTCGTTATGTCAGATACTAATATCCACCTACAGGTTTTTAACATAATCGAAACTTATATGCTTCTTCAACAGGATATCATCAATCCTTATAAAAAGGATGTGGATTCCATGATAATTAATAGTTGTCATACGCTTAATATTGTGCCCCAACTCATTGAGACTATTGGCCTACAATACCTCACTCTATAATGAATCGAAGTCAACAATATTAAATGTACACATTGATTAATTATCTTTGGATTAAGAGTACAAGTACACATAATAACCATGAGGTATAAATTGTATTATATTGTCAGTATAAATACAATTACCTCAAGGTGGTTCTGTTCAATACACACATAGTCTGACCTACTGAAACACTGTGTTACAGTCCTACTAGTAGTGTGTCTAATTCTACCTAAGACTGTGAACCAAAAACTTATATTCTACAAGAACCGATAATCTGATCCTTTGTGTGTAAGCCAAATTCTACTTACTAAATTATCTACTATGTGAAATAAGAGACACTTATGCACAATATGGTAAGATATAATGCAAACATTGCCCATAAAGACTTTCATCAAGAAAAGAAATAATTGTTTAAATAATTCAAATAAATATTAATCCATTACATAAAGTCATGGCTTTTGGTATAAAATCCTAATATTTACCTTCTCGATGAGAAGTGGAGTTTTCTATTGATCTTGTGTCCAAGACAGCTCCAGTTTTTGTGGCGCCTTATCAATTTGCTCTAGTGGAGTTGAAAGAATTAAAGGTACAACTTCAAGAATTGATGGACAAAGGTTTCATCTGGCCTAGCACTTCACCTTGTTGCGCACCAACCCTATTTGCTCAAAAGAAGGATCGGACCTTGAGGTCTTGTATTGACTATTGGCAATTGAATGGTGTGACAGTGAAGAATAAATGTCGGATGTTGAGGATTGACAACTTGTTTGACCAACTCAAGGTTTCTTGAGTATTTTGGAAAATTGATCTGAAGTTGGGTTATCATCAGTTGACGGTCAAAGAGGAGGACACAACCAAGATAGCATTCCGGATGCGGTGTGGTCAATATGAATTTATTGTGATGCCGTTTGGTTTGACAAATGTATCCACCGCTTCCATGGGATTGATGAACTAGATCTTCAATGAATTCTTGGACCAGTTTGTTATGGTGTTCGTAGATGACATACTGGTTTATTCATCGACAAAGGAAAAGCACGAGAAACACTTGGTGATTGTACTACAACTTTTGAGAGAGAATTTCCTCTACGCTAAATACTCTAAGTGTGACTTTTAGCTTTTCGAGATGAAACTTCTGTGGCATAAGGTGTCAAGCGAAGGCGTGGTAATGGATTAGTCAAAGATAGAGGCATTGTTGACTTGAGAGAGACCAAATAGTGTCTTTAAAATTTGGAGCTTTTTGTGCTTAATTGGTTTCTACCGTCATTTTGTTGGGAATTAACCATGGCTGGCAGCTCTAATGACACGACTTAATAGGAAGGGAATCAGATTTGTATGGGGTGAAGTATGTAAGAATTCATTCCAAGAGTTGAAGAAGAGGTTGACGTCCATTCCAATTTCGGTGGTTTTGAAGCGAGGATAGGGGTATTCGGTTTATTGTGATGCTTCCAAGGATGGGTTGGGGTGCATATTGATGTAGGATGGGAGGGTTGTTGCCTACGGTTCTCGTCAGTTAAAGAATCATGATTGCTATTGTTCGAGAAACGATCTAGAGTTGGCAGCGATTATCTTTGCGCTTAAGAGTTGGAGACACTACTTATATAGTGAGTGGTTCGAGGTCTTCTCAGATCACAAGAGTCTTAAGTACATCTTCACACAAAAAGGTTGAAATATGAGGCATGGATGGAGTACATGGAAGATTATGACTTCAAATTGGAGTACCATCTGGGTAAGGCAAATGCAGTGGCTGATGCTTTGAGTAGAAAGTCACTTCACAGTCTAGTTGGCGTAGCTATCCGGTAGTGAAATATGATTGGAGTTATCGAGGAGCAGAGTCTACAGTTCAATGCTGACAATGACATGGCTATCTTGTTTAGTGTGGTGATTCAACCTTCATTGTTAGTAAGAGTTAGAGAAGAGTAGTGGAATGATTCGAAGGCCAAGTCAACGAGAGATTGTTTAACTTTAGGGGGGCAGGTTGACGGTTGGGTTCTTCATGCAGATAAAGTGTTAAGATTTACTGGCAGGGTGCAGGGTATATGTACCCCTGAGTCATGCCGCGAGAGTTTACTCTAAGAGTCTCATCATTCTCGTCTCGTTGTACACCCTAGCAATTCGAAGATGTATGAAGATATGGGAAGGAATATTAGTGGAAGAGGATGAAACATGACATTGCACTATTCATGTTGAAATGTCTAGTGTGTCAGCAGTTGAAGGCCGAGCATCAGAGACTAGCCGATTTATTATAGCCTTTACTAGTGGCTGAGTGGAAGTGGGAACATGTAAATATGGATTTTGTAACTGGGCTTAAGAGGTCGCTAGCAGGGCATGATGCAATATGGGTAATTGTTGATTGACTGACCAAGACTACCCATTTTCTTCCTATCTGTGTGACAAATGCTGTAGAGGCACTCAGTAGACTTTACATTCGGGTGATTATTCGATTACATGGAGTCCCAGTGTTTCTCATATTAGATCAGGATCCCAAATTTACCTTGAGATTTTGGTCGAGTCTTCAGGAGGCGTTTGGGATATATTTATGTATGAGTACCATGTTTCACCCACAAACAGATGGGCAGTCTGAGCATACCATTCAGATTCTCAAAGACATGTTGAGGGCTTATGTCCTAGACTTTCGAGGTTTGTGGGAGGATCATTTAGTGTAAGTGGAGTTTGCCTACAATAATAGTTTGCAAACTAGTATTGGAATGGCACGCTATGAGGCACTTTATGGCAGGCCGTGTAGATCACCGGTATGTTCGGTTGAAGTTGATGAAGGTATAGTATTAGGACCAAAGTTGGTTCGGGAGACTACCGAAAAAGTTATTCAAATACGACAATAATTACTAACTGCTTAGAGCCGTTAGAAGAATTATGCCGACCGTAGGTGGCGACCACTATTTTTCGAGGTAGGCGATCATGTCTTTTTTAGAGTCACAGCAAAAAAGGGGTTAATGTAGTTCAGTCAAAGTGGGAAGTTATCACCGAGGTATGTGAGCCATTTGAAATTCTGGAAAGAGTGGGGGAGATGGTGTATCGACTTGTCTTGCCTCCAAGATTGTCAAGGGTTCATGACATATTCCATGTGTCCATGATGCGTAAGTATGAACCCGATGCGTAACACATGTTGGATTGGGCAGAATTGGAAGTTGAGGATGATATAATATAGAAGGAGAAACCAGTGAAGATCTTAGACACCCGATAGCAAGTTTTGCGCGGTAAAACTATCTTATTGGCCAAGGTGTAATGGCATCATCATGGGGTTGAGAAAGCTACACGTGAATGAGAGTCTGAGCTTCGTTCCAAGTATCCAAATTTGTTTTACCCTTGAGGCAGCAATTTCAAGGATGAAACTTCCCAAAGGGGGAAGGTTGTGAGGATTCGAGATTCGACCTCTTATTTTTATTAGTTTTAGTTTATTTGAGAACTCGTGGTTTTGAGTTTAATATTCTAATGGTGGTCCAATTTTAATGGTTTAGAATATTGGGGCCTGATGCGGGAGTGTAAAGAACTTTAGGGGAGTTAATGTAATTAACATAATTTTTAGTATAAAGGGATTTAGAAACCCGAATTCAGTTTTTTATTAAAAATACGTAGCTTTTCAGAAAGGGATCTCTAACCCTAGTTTCGATTGAAGAGGAAGAATGGGCTAGTAGACGATAGATTCGCGCAATGGGATCAATTACAAAGTTGTAGAGGGCATCAAGAGCTTCACAAAAGGTCGAGAACAGCCTTATACACGAAGAGTTTGTGGGCCTTTCGAGTACTTTATTGTTTTTACATTTTTATCGTTTGAGGTACAAAATCGTGTTGATTTACATTAAACTATTGTGTAGATCTTACTTGTTTCACTAGTATTTACATCATTTTTGATGTGTGATTGAGTCATGCATGATATTTGAAGATTTTGAGCATACTGGACAGTTAAGTTGCAGAAACGAGGGTAAAAAATGAGGTATATTCGACAGAACAAAATCTAAAAATTTACTTAGGCAGCTCAAGTTGGCTATAGGCCGATCGAGCAACCTCTTTAAATTTTTGACATTTTGTTTTGAACAGTAAGCTTGTTTTGGCTGATTAAGTGAGCTCCTAACCGCTCGAGTAACCTGCTGAAAAACAAAGATTTCTATTTTTTATTTTTGGTCTGTTTCTTGGCTTTTCGTCTATTCATGGCTACTGTTTGAGTCTGAAATTGGTTAATATTGGTACATATGAGCTTGCATGGATATGAAATACTGGTAGGAGATGGCCAAATAGTCGGACCATCCCCTGAACTTGACTTGGAGTCTTTGTGATTCCTCCGGTGAAAGACAACGAAACTACGGGGTTAAGAGGTGTCCCGATGGTGGGGGCAGCACGTAAACTCTACGATAGGGTCCCAATGTGGGTAGCCTGCGGTGCAAGACTGTTAAAATTATGCATGAGTCGCATGGTGAGCATGATAGCATTGGTTATTTATTCAATTATTTATCTTGTCGTTTAATGCATATTTTATTGCCAATACAAGCATGCTTTACTCAATATGTCGATATCTTCAGTCTGACTTCCTACTCGAGCTCTGGCTTATGTTTTTCTGTAAACTAACAATTTACAAGTGATGACGTAGAACTAAGGATTTAGATTCCATAATTGAAGATGGTTTAGCATGCTTAGTTGGATTTACTGTTTTAGTGATATTTTCATATTTAGATGTTCAGTTACACGTTTTAGACTTTGTTTATTTATTTATTCAGACATTGTGGGTTTGTCTTGACTAGTTTATGTTCATACTAGCATGGTTGAAATATTTTTTATTTGATAGTTGTTTATCACTTGTTGGGAATTTATTTTAGTTTGTTGGAGTTGAGTTTATGTTGGGTTTTATTATATTGTTTCATTGCTTATTTCATACCCTAGAAATTTGGGTGTGACAATACCTTTCTTTTTTAACCATCTTTCTGATAGTGTCCTTTCTTTTTGCAGAAGTGGCAGCTATCACTATCTTTCCCTTTTTATTAGTCCCAATGGTACTAGCAGACTCATTAGCCTTAAGTGGTGCTCGCTTTTTTTTTTACATTTTTTAAGACTTTTTTTCCAATTTTATATGACTCAGGAAATGCAATGACTATTGTGTCATTTGTTTTAGCCTTGCCCCTTCTTGAACCAACATGTTCACCAACTCATGTATAGTAATTTCCAAATTCTATTGTTGAGCATCTACATTTTTCATTTCTTGAACACGACTACTATCAAACTTCATGGTGGTAAGCTTTTCCGTAAATGTCTCTACAAGAGACTTGTCTATTGCCGTGAAACATTCTTTAGCATTTTTTTAAGAATTCCTTCGCATTGTCCGCTAGACGAAGGGTACATTTGTTGTTGTTAGCAATTGTCATCTCCATAAACGTAAGGCAAAACCTATTTGATCTTTTTCATGCTTCAGGCACAGATTTGCATATGTACTACTCTAATCTGTAATAGCAGCAGTTGCAATGGTTGGATTAGTTACGGTAGCGACCTTGCTACTTAAATTAGTCATCCAACGGATTTATCAAATACCAGTGCCAAATCAAGATCTAGAACTCCAACGTGAAATTCGACCCTTTCTTTTCTATCCAAGAAATTGACTTCAGTCAAGATCGGAATAGTATAAGCATGCGAATGTAACCAGACAAGAACTGAAACTTCAATATGTATTTGATGCTCATTATATTAGTGATTTGAGTTACCAAAAGTTAAACTTTTAATTGATAAAAGTACATGATCTATTTTTAAGAATAATCAAATAGCATACTATCAACATTTATGCTGATTGGAAATCAACATTTAAACTTGTGGAGATGGCTGCAATGCCATATAAGAACTCTGATGATGATGAGGTTCATTTTGAACTTGATATTGCTCTGGTCACAATGAATGGGTATAGAGTGAAGGAGGAATTTGCATATGCAATTGGAGACATGTTATCAAAGTTTGGAGATATTACCAAGGACATTTGATTGGAAATCCGTGAAATCGCGTTCATCATTTCTAGAGATGGTCTGTTGGATTTTCTAGAAATTACAAGGACGCAATTTACAGATATTACATCTACGAGTCTTAAATCTATGCTTGATCTAATCACTGACATTGAATTTGTAAGGCTAGAAGTTGGATGGTTGTGCAAGAGGCTAGAAGAGATTTACGAGGCGAAGCTTCTGCTGAAGGATTCTTCCTCTTGAAAGGGGAGAAGATAAAAATCAATGAAGCCATTGAAAAAGCAAAGAGAGAAAGGTTGAAGGATAAAGATGGAAATGCTAATGCTTCAAGAGAAGATCTCTTTGGTGAAGGAAAAGTTGTTTGCAATGAAATCAGAGTCTGAGAATATCAATCATATGTCATTGGACACAAAAACCAAGGTGAAATGTTCTTATCAGCAAAAAGCCTTGGAACACAGATGTTCCAAACACATCCGTCTACAGATGTGTTAGGAACCGTTGGATGCATATGGGGCCTGTAAAATAATAGTCAACAGTTTGGAATCACCAAAACATTAGGGTTTATTTCTGATTACGATCAATATATAGGTAAAACTGAGACACAAATACACTATGGCCCCTAGCACTAAGCTCATTACAAAAGTCTAATTTCACTGCTAATATACAATTGAAAATATATCTTAACATTGCCCCTCAAGTTGGTGCAAAGATATCTATCATGCCCAACTTCGACACAATGGGATGAAACTTCTTGCCACCAAGTCCTTTAATTCCCAAATCGCGCAACAAGGTTTGGAGCCTTAAAAAGCTTGCAACTTCATGAACCATGGCTCTATACTCAGCTTTTGCGCTGCATCAAGCGACTACTAACTACTTTTTACTCTTCTAGGTAACCAAGTTTCGTCTAATGAAAGTACAATAGCTATAGGTAGAGCGTCTATCATCTACAAAACTAGCCAAGTTCGCATCAATAAGTACCCCCAGTCATAAATGACCATGGCTAGCGAACAAAATCCCTTTTCCAGAACTGACTTGAGATACCTCAAGATATGATAAACATCACCATATGTGCGACAGGTGGATCATGCACAAACTAATTCTAGTATGGGCTAAATAAATTAGTTGGTCCACAAGTCTGTGATATCTCTCTTTGTCAGTATGTTCTTTTGCATCTCCACTAAGATAATGATTAGCCTCAATAGGAGAATTTGTAGGTTTGCAACCTAACATACCATATTTCTCCAATAAATTAAGAATATACTTCTATTGAGAGCTAAAAAATGTCTTTATCAGACATTGCCACTTCCATCCCAAAAAAGTATCTCATTGATCCTCGATCCTTAATCTTAAATTCTTAAGTCGGTCGAGCTTTAAGGTTGAAAATCTCACCCATGTCATTACCTATCATTATCATATCATCAACACAAACCACAGGGATAGAAATCTTATCACCACTTCCTTTGATGAATACAATATGATCAGCATAACTTTGTTGGTACCCAAAGCTCAACATAGCTTTCGAAAATTTGTCAAACCAAACTCTCGATGATTGTTTTAACCCATACCAGGCCTTTTTCAATCTACACGCATTTCCTTTACTTGCAGATGAGGAAACTCTTGGTGGTATCTCCATATATACTTCCTCTTCTAAATCTCCATTGAGGAAATTATTTTTCATATCAAACTGTTGAAAGGGCCAATTTAAATTTGTAGCACAAGAAAGTAGAGCCTGCGCAAAATTCATCTTTGCCACGGGAGCAAAGGTCTCCTCATAGTCAATGCCATAGGTTTGAGTAAAACCCTTAGCAACAAGTCTGGCCTTGTATCTTTCAACTGTCCCATTTGCATTCTGTTTAATACTGAACACTCATTTACAGCCCACTGGTTTCTTTCTTTCGAGAAGAGATACTAGTTTTCAAGTACCATCCTTCTTCAAATTTGTCATCTCCTCTACCATAGCTTTCTTCCACCTAGGTATCATAAATGCATCCTGTCAATTTTATGGAATAGATATAGAAGAAATATATGAAACAAAGGCATAGTACAAGGAGATGAATGATCATATGAGAGAAACTGACAAATGAGATATTGGGTGCACTGTCTAACACCTTTCCAAAGAGCAACATGGATATTGAGATCACTTGAGTCAACAAGGGAAGGTTCGATAGGAGAAGTAGATTCATTACCAAATGAGTCAGTGAAAGAATTTATAACTAGAGCAGGCATTGGTGATTGATGAGGTGGCATCACACGTGAAGATTTTCCTTTTCTCTTGTATGTCTACAAAACGGGCCTTATTTGTTGTTCACACCCAACCAGTCCACCAGTGTCCTGGGTTTCCTTATCAATAGCTATGGGTTCCTCTCTATCGACAGTACACGTCTCCTTCTCCCCTTCATTACGATACAGTAAGGACAACAACTTGTGATTCTGAGCTTGAGGATCATAACACTTATAGCTCTTATGGGCAGAAGAGTACTCAACTAAGACACATTTATAGGCTTTATGACCCAACTCTCCACTTAAGGGGTGAGGAGCATGGACAAAGCATACATAACAAAAGACTCTTGGCAAGAGGGAGGAAACCAGACACCTACTAGGGAAACACTCAATCGGAGTTTTGAAGTGGAGAACACTGGAAGGTAGACAATTGATAAGATAAGTGACCGTTAAAATTGCTTCACCTAAAAAATATTTGGGCAGATGCATGGTGAACAAAAGGGAGCAAGTAACTTTAGCAAGGTGACAATTCTTGCATTCAACAACCCTATTTTGCTGTGGGGTGTCAACACAAGTCATCTAAAAAACAAATCCATGTTCATCCAAATATGCCCTAAAGAACCTATCAATTATACTCGGTCCCATTATCACTACGGAGAATTTTAATGCTGGTATCAAATTTGGTGTGCACCATCAGATGCAAAAAGATTTAAAACAAGAAAATACCTCACTTTTGGACTTAAGTAGATACACCCAAATGACACGAGAATCAATCAATAAATGTGACAAACCAATGAAAACCTTTACGAGAGGTAACAAGGGAAGACCCCCAAACATCAGAATGTATAAACATAAATGGAGAATCACTTTTGTATTAATAGGTACATAAAAAGAACATTTATGTTTTTCATGCTAGTGGGCTTCACAAAAAAACTGACCTCTAGGACAAGACTTAGTCAAATGAGGAAAAAGTTTCTCTAAAATTCTAAAAGAGGAATGACCCAATCTCCGACGTCACTGATGCAAGAAAGAAAGAACGAAGCCACATGACAAAGGTGGCTTAGATGTGCGAGATGCAGACTCCAAAAAATAGAGACCATTATGTGCTTTATCACTACCAATCACCTTCTCCGTATCCAATTTCTGAAAAACACAATGAGTCAAGAAGAATATCGTAGAACAATTTACAAAACACGTAAAGCTACTGATAGAAATCTTAGTGGCAAAATTTAGAGTATGTAGAACTGAAGAAAGAGAATGGACCATTTCCCTGAAATAGCAAAGAGAGATTCGTCTGTTATTCTGACCTTATCCTTACCGAAACAAGTAGATCAGTAAGAATAAAAAATAGACGAATAACTTATCACATGATTGGAAGCACCAGAGTCGATAATCCAAGGAATACCAGAAGAGGCAGTAAATTCACTAGCTGGGATACCTATGTGAGCATAATGAGATAAAAGGAAAAATGTGGAGGTAGAAGTAGTGGTAAATGAAGAATTAGGCCGAGTCATAAGGCCCCTGAGAGCTTGCATCTCCCCTTGATAAAAGCCACCAACGTGATTACAAACTGACTGAACCCAGAATCAGCCAAGGTATGAACTGCAGACTATGAAATATGAGCTTGGGCCTGGGAACGCGCTAACCCACGACCACGACCACCATGTCCACCACATCCACCGCCTTTCTCATGAGGAGGATGACTCCGTAACTTCCAACAAAACTCTCTAGTATGACCAGTATTGTCGCAATAATCACACCAAAGAGATGCACATTCAATAAATCCACTGGTAGCAACACATCTACCACTCGGTGGAGGAGTGTCCACTAAGGTAGAATGAACGGGAGTAGGATTATGCCACATAACACCCCTCCTACTTTTCTCCTACTGAACATTGGCATAGGCCTGTCCCAATGATGGAAATGGAACGCAACCCAACACTTATACTCTAATATAACCATACTCCATATCAAGGCCATCCAAAAAGTCATGAGCGCATTCTTTCTCCAACCGTTTTAGCCATTTGGTAGCATCTTCAGCACACATGTAGACTAAAATCTTTAATAATAATCAAACTCCTACCATGAGCAACTCAAGTCAGCATAATACTTGGTGACATAAAGATGGTGTTGATCCAATGTACGAAGTCACTTCCTCAACTCAAAACATTGGGCATCATTATGCTATTGAGGATAAGTACGGGCTGTAGTAGTCCAAACCTCATATGTAGTCGCAAGAACCAGGAAGGTGTGGCAAATATTAGATCTCATAGAGTTAAAGAACCAAGTAAGGACTAAGGATTTATGAGACTTAGACCCTTTCAGTTCAGGAGGCACTACTGGTGGAGGAGTAGGGCCTTCAATGAACATAGATATCCCCCTGGCTTCAATGGCCAATGTAAACGTGCAAGACCAAATCAAATAGTTTGTACCATCCAACTTAATAGGAAAAATATCCAAAGGGGTGTTTCAAGAGTCCATACATGACTCCACTCATCCTTCACACCACTTGCACCACGAAAAATAATTTTAGGATCTTCCGCCATAGTTCAAAGTGATAAAAAATAGAGGAAACAAATATGAAACACCGTAACAATCGCAAAATGACCTAAAACAAAAACAAAACTAGCAGATTTTGAACAAAGTAGATCAAATCCAGAAGATCTTGAGCCAAAACAGCCGCATAAGAGGTCTTTAGAGATCCGGTGAGGTTAGCCAGTAGGCAGCACGATTCATATAGATGAACCACTATTACAGAGATTCACATGTACTATTCATGCGCACTGTTCACATAGCACTGCCAATGCACACTGTTCACATGGTACTATTCACACAGCGACGAGAATGTATGGTTGAGATGGCGAGGGATTCAAAGAATGTCAGTTGGACAAAACTCAGATGCAACAAAGAGATCGATCAATCACGGACAAAGGTAGTGATCGACACTCTAATACCATGTAAAATAATAGTCAGTAGTTTGGAATCACCCAAACATTAGAGTTCATTTCTCATTGTGATCGATGTATAGGTACAACAGAGACTCAATTACATGAGGGCCCTTGGTACTAAGCTAATTACATATTTAGTCTTCTATGCTCCTAGCATTACTCTTTTATTAGGTCTAGACTGTAATTATTAGAATGTTATGATACTATTTGAGTTTATATAAAAATATGGGTTTGGAGTATATAAGTCATGTAATGTCATTCTTTAGGATTTTTCCTCATAAAACATTAGACGTTTAGAGAGAAGGAGCGGGAAACCCTAGAGAATTCTCCACCCACTGTTCGAGAGAGAGATTGATCAAGGACAATCGAGTTTGACATCGATATTCTTGAAGATCACACGAGTAAGACGTCAATCTGCTGTTGCAAGGAATGATCAAATCAAGTGTTGATGAGTCACGAGGGAATCCAATGATAACTAGCGTGCTGGGGATTGAACAATCATTGGATTTAAGATAGGATTCATGTTAAACCTTAGTTTAGAATGGTTTATACATGTTGTATCTTGTTTTGGGTGTTGATTGATCCATATGTGGGATTATACGGCCATGTTTAGGGTTGAATAATAAGGAAAAGGCCAACATAACAGCTTTCTCAAGAAGACGGGTCTGACCGATCAAACAGTGACAAGTCAAGGTTGTTTCCAAAATAATTCCAGAATTGAAACTTGACCAGTCAAAGGTGTCAGCCCAACTGGTTAGGAGTGATTTTCAAAATATTCCAATGGCTAAGCAAGATCAGTTAGGGAGTGCGTGTGACCATCCAGAAGGAAATAGCGACTAGTCAGAGGACATGGGTGACTCCCCAATTATTTTTCTAGTGGCAAAACCTAACTGGCCAAGGTTGGGTCCCAACTGGCCAGACTTCAATCTACTTCACAAGCTTTAATCATGAGCGGTCTGCATTCTCTTGATATCTTACAAATGATACTTTCTCAAACTAAGGCCATTGAGTGAATGTCTTGGAATTCAACATTGGTTTGTGGTGTTACATGATCACGAGATGTTGGTTAGAATCTATATGCACGGTTATGGTTGGATGTCGTTGCCACACCCCAAAGTTCTAGGATATGAAATAAGCAATGGAACAACGCAAATCAAAATTTAACATGAACATAACTCCAATAAACTGAAATAAAGCTTCATAATTAATAATCAACTATTAAATAACAAATAATCAATTCTAACTAATCTGAATATAAACTCATCAAAATAGGCCCACAGTGCCCAAACAAATAAAAAAAAAAAGTCTGAAAAACCTCCAATTGAACATCTAAACGTAAATATTGTCAAAAATATAAATTCTATCTAACATGCTGAAACATATTCATCACCTGTAAATTGTTAGTATACAAAAAAATATAAGCCGAAGTTTGAGTAGGAAGTCATATTGAAAACATCGATATATTAAATAAAGCATGCTTGCATCAACAATACAATATGCAGAACGACAATATAAACCATCTAGCAAACATCCACAACACTACCATGCTATCACACGACTCATGTATGACTTTTACGGTCTTGCACCGCAGGCTGTCCACATCGGAGAACTTTATCATAGAGTTCATGGGCCGCTCCGACCGTAGGGTCATCTCTTTACCCAGTTGATTCACGGCCTTCCACCGGAGAAATAACAAAAAGTCCCAGTAGAGTTCACGGGCCGCTCTGACCGTCGGGCCATCTCATACCCAATAGTTTCACCGTCTTTCACTGGAGGAATTGCAAAGACACCCATATTGAGTTTACGGGCTATCATACCTAAGGGTCATCCCTTACCCGAAATCCAATGTCCATGCATGCTCATACGTGCCATTACCAGTAAAAAATAAACTCAAACAGTAACTCTATGTGGAATGAAAGACAAGAAACAAGCTGAGTATATATAAAAATCCAGATTATGTTTTTCAATAGGTTCTTCGAGTGGATAAAGTTATATAGCTAGGTTCACTATTAAAAATTCTAAAATGTTATAATTTATAAGTAGAGGCATTTGGTCCAATGTTAATACAAGCTATAGTCTACAAGCTCTCAAGCGATACGTAATAGGTTAAAAATGAAGTTCGGATAACATATTCGTGTCGGTTCATAGTTAATTACCTTATTTTGAAACACCAAAAACAGTTTCATCAAATTCAATTGAAGAACTGATTTTGCTCATGTAAAAGTAAATACAAAATTTTTTTTATTTGAATCTCTATGTGTCTAGTTTCAAACAAAATAAATAGTGTGTAATTCCGATACTCATAGTAAAAGTCATGCTCGTTTTACCAAAGTGTGTCAGTGTAGCTGGCATAGACGCAAATTTGCTGTAGTTCGATCACGAATCTTTGTAGACTTTTCTATGTTGAATTAGGCTTCAAAATTTTAACTTAACATAGTAGACACACAAACTAATACTCAGCAAAAGTTTCAAAAATTTTAGAGTTTTAGAATCGTTCTAATAGAATTTTCCAAAATCAAATTAGTGTCGTGATCTTTTTTTTTTTTTTAGATTATGTTCTTTCCAAATGACTTCGTTTCTACAACCTAATTGTCCAAATCATCCCAAAATCCACACAAAATATGAATGACTTGATCACACACCAAAAACAACATATATATATATATATATACTGCTGAATTGAACATGATCGAGGCAATATCTCAATGTAAATCAATATGAAATCCTACCTTATTCAAATAAAATGCAACAAACACTTGTATGATAAAAAATCTCTCAGATACTTACATGCTAGGTTGATTTTGGACTCTATGTGAAGCTCTCAACGTCCTCTACAATTTCCTAGTTGACCTCTTCCCGTGAATACTCCACCTAGGCACTCATTCTCCCTCCTCAAACTACTAAGATTTAGAGATCTCATTAGAAAAAAGCTACATATTTTTAATATAAACTGATTTTAGGATTTCTTAATCATTTTATACTCATAATTTGGTTAATTACATTAACCTCCCTTGAACTACCACAACCCACATATTGAGTCCCAACATTCCAATCCATTATGATTAAGCCACAATTAAATATTAAATTCAAAACTACAAATTCTAAAAACAATAAAAATAAGAGGTCGAATCTCGGGTTTTCACAACCTTCTCTCCTTAGAAAATTTTGTACCTGAAATTTGTTCTCCAAGCTAAGCATGACTCTCAATATATATCTTTGTAGTCTTTCACAAACGAAAACACCATCCTCTCTCCATACCTCAAAATAACAACTCTATCATCTCACACCACCAGGTTAAAGGTTAAGCTACGATCGTCCATCTTAACCTCACATGACCTACCACACTACAAAAGATTACCTTACTATCAATAAGTGTCACTAACCATTTGGTACAATATGACCACCCAAATCCTACACCTTAGACAAACGCAAATTGATATCTCAAAAAAAAAAAAAACACCTTATCAAGATGCCTAACATCTTCAATACAACAAACAAGTTCAGTCTCGCTTCTTCTCAAATAACCTCTTCCACCCTATGGAGACATTACAAAACTGGTGGAGACATTACAAAACTTAGGCCAATGGAATCATTTTCCCACGCAAAACTTATTTCTCAGTATCCAATCTTCACTGGTCATTCGTCACACGAATGTCATCTTCCCTACCCATTCTCATACCTCTCTACCAATATTGTTGTCCCCAGTCTTGACACCTCTTCGTACCACCCAACTGCACAACTAGACAAAAATGATAAAACTCACAAAGTATATCCTTGCAACATGTCTCCAAAATAGGGACTCTACCCATAACTCTCAAAACCCAATTAGTCTAGAAAATCCATCCATAAACAAATCGCAGTATATCGCGTAACCCACATCTCATTCAGGTATCACCAAAACTGGTGCCAAGGTCAACCTCTTCCTAACTATTGAAATAATGGCTCACACGTTTCATTCATTCGAACTTGATTTCCTTCCAAGTTATAATATTTATCATTAACGCAATCAACCATGCAAAATTTCTAACAAAACATCGTTAACAGCTTTCCAAACTCAAACAATTACAAATCTCAAATTGACTCTTATGTCGGTCCCAAGTCAACTCAACAACAATCTAGAACCAATTCACTACAACTCCATCTCCTGACACTACACGTCCAAAAACTTTACCTCCAAGAACTAGAACTCACACTTAGAATATTCGGTATACAAGTTCTTATCCCGTAGGATTTACAACTCCTTGTCTAATAATCTCCTAAAGCTGCACCTCTGCTTCCTTCAATTTTTGCTAGAACAAGCTAATAAGGTGTCACAAGGACAGAAAGAATCACCGGCACAAGATCAATCACAAATCCATCTCCTGCCGAGGAGGTCCCATTATATCCTCTGATAAAACGTCTAAAAAAATCATATAGTATAAGTGGTAAAAACATCCAAATTCCAACCACCTTTATCTTCTAAAACACGACAAAAAAAGACCAACATCTTCACTATCCCACAACTCGTGAACAATAGTATTGACACCACTGCTGTCACCTCCTCACTCGATACTTCGTGTCCCAAAAATTTTATCTTGAAAAGCTAAAAGTCGCACCTAGAGTATTTAGCGTAGAGGAAATTCTCCCTCAAAATTTGTAGTATGATACCCAAGTGCTTCTCATGCTCCTCCTCCCTGTCAATTAATATAACCCGACCTTAGATCAATTTTTGAAAATACTCGAGAATGCCTGAATTGATCAATCAAGTCATCAATTCTCGGCATCGGATATTTATTATTCATAGTCATACTATTCACTCATCGATAGTCAATACAAAACCTCAAGGTTCCATCATTCTTTCGAGGAAATAGGATCGTGTGACCCAAGGTGATGTGCTACGTTGGATGAAACTCGTGTCCATCAATCCCTGAAGCTGCACCTTCAACTCTTTTAAGTTTGCTAGAGCAAATCAATAAGGTGCCATGGAAACTGGAGCTGTCCCGGGTACAAGATTAATAAAAATCCCCACTTCCTGTTGAGGAGTTAAACTCACAATATCTTTCGGAAAGAGATCTGAAAAGTCACGAACCACTCTAGGCAACTTTCCTCGATTATGATTTCCTTCGTCATCTCGTGTCACCGTGAACAAATAGCCAAATATCTCTCGGCCCCACAACTCATGAATTATTGACTGAACATCTCCTTGGACTCAACAAAAATTGAAAACTATCACCCTCCGGAATGTTGATGGTCAACCTACTCTGGTAACAATCAATTGTAGCTCTTAAAGAAGGTCAACTAGTCCATACCCATAATAACATCTAAACTACTCATGTCTAACAGAATAAGACCAAAAGATAAATTATGGTCGGCAACCTTCATCTCACAAGAATGACACACGTGCTTCAGAGCCACATCACCCCCAATAAGCATCTTAACAGATAGAACATACTTTAACATACTAACTTTAAGACCCAAGATAGTAGCAAGACTAGAAGAAATAAACAAGTGTGAAGTACTAGTGTCTGTATGACACTGACTCAAGTGCAAGATAAAAAAAGGTACCTCAAAAATATCAATTCCCATCATCTCCCGCTCCGTCAAGTCAAGGGATAGTCTAAGGTTGCTCATCACAACCTCACATGACTAATAACACAACTAAGGTCACCACACAGTCAACAAGGACCTCTTCTAACCAAGTAAAATTTAACACCTCACTTTTTACACCTGGACACGGTGGCATACACCTATGACACAAAAGAACAATGACAACTATCAACAATAAATATTCATATAAACACATAACACATAAGCATAAAAGCACATGAACATGTAAGCACATAAAACACGTAATGAGAAGTGCCCTTAAGAATATTAGCCCGGTATTCCAATTAACTTTCCTGAACCTCCAATCAGAAGACATGGTGATCAGGTGCCTCTTCTAACTAGATTTTGCAAGTAGTTGCATGAACGTTTGAAGAGAAGACATGACATTCTTTGACACAACTTCACATAAACATGTAGACCTGTAGGCCTCCAGAACTCTATCCATGACTCCAGGTATTCGAACTATACTTTGACACCAAGTTGTCACATCCCAAACTTTTAGGGTATGAAATAAGCAATAGAACAACGCAAACCAAAACTTTACATAAACATAACTCCAATAAACTTAAATAAATTTCTGTAATTAATAATTAAATATCATATAAAAAATAATCGATTCTAACTAATCTCAATATAAACTAATCAAAATAGGCCCACAATGTTTAATCAAATAAATAAGCAAAGTCTGAAAAACCTCCAACTGAATATCTAAACATAAATATTGTCAAAAATATAAATTCTATCTAACATGCTGAAATATATTCATACACAAGGTCTAAGTTCTCGAGTCCATATCATCACCTGTAAATTATTAGTTTACAGAAAAATATAAGCCGGAGCTTGAGTAGGAAGTCATATTAAAAACATTGACATATTGAATAAAACATACTCGCATCAGCAATATAATATGCATAACGACAATATGTGCTATCTACTAAATATCCACAATATTACCATGCTATCATGTGACTCATGTATAAATTTTACGGTCTTGCACTACAGGCTGCCCACATCGGGGAACCTTATCATAGAGTTCACGGCTGCTCTGACCGTCGGGCCACCTCTTTACCTGATTGTTTCACGGTCTTTCATTGGAGGAGTCGCAAAAATCTTAGTAGAGTTCACATGCCACTTTGACCGTCAGGCCATCTTATACTCAGTAGTTTCACGATCTTTCACTGGAGGAATCACAAAGACTACCATGTCGAGTTTACAGGCTATCATACCGAAGGGTCATCCCTTATCCAAAATCCAACGCCCATGCATGCTCATACATACCATCATTACCAATCAAAACCAGACTCAAATAGTTACTCTATGTGGAATGAAAGGCGAGAAACAGGCCAAGTGTATAAAAATTCAGATTTTGTTTTTCAATAAGTTACTTGAGTGGATAAAGCTACATAGTCAGGTTTACTATTTAGAATTCTAAGACATTATAATTTATAAGTTGAGGCATTGGGTCCCCTGCCAATAGAATCTATACTCTACAAGCTTTCAAACGATACATAATAGGTTAAAAATAGAGTTCCGACAACACATTCGTGTCAGTATAGTTGATTACCTTATTTTGAAACGCCAAAACTATTTCGTCAAATTCAATTAAAAACCTAATTTTGGTTGTGTAAATGTAAAATACAAAATTTACATTTTTTTGAATACCTCTGCGTCTAGTTTCAAACAAAAATAACAGTGCACCATTTTGATACTCGTACTAAAAGTTATGCCCGTTTTACCAAAGTGTGTAAGCGCAGCCAACACAGATGTGAATCTACTGCAACTCGATCATGGATTTTTGTAGAACTTCCTATGTTGAATTAGGCTTCAAAATTTTAACTTAACATAGTAGACACATAAACCAACATTCAATAAAAGTTTTAAAAATTTTAGAGTCCCAGAACCACCCTAACACAATTTCCTATAATCAGATTATCATCGTGTTCTATTTTTTTTTCAAATTATGTTCTTTGCAAATAACTATATTTTGGCCTTCGTTTCTACAGCCTAATTGTCCAAAATCCACACAAAACATGCATGACTCGACCACACACCAAAAATAACATATATATACTACCGTATTAAACATGATCTACACAATATCTCAATGTAAATCAATCTGAAATCCTACCTTATTCAAATAAAACGCAGCAAACACTTGTATGATCGAAAATCCCTCGAATACTTTGTGTGCTAGGTTGATTCTAGACTCTATGTGAAGCTCTCAACGTCCTCTACAACTTTCTAGTTGACCTCGTCACACGAATCCTCTATCTAGGCACTCGTTCTCCCTCCTCAAACTATTAGGATTTAGAGATCTCGTTAGAAAAAGCTACGTATTTTTAATATAAACTAATTTTAGGGTTTTCTAATCTTTTTTGGATTAATTACATAAAACCACCTCAAACTATCGCAACTCTCACATCGAGTCCTAACATTCCAATCCATTACTATTAAGCCACAATTAAATATTAAACTCAAAATTACAAATTCTAAAAACAATAAAAACAAGAGGTCGAAGGTCGGATCTTCATAGTCGTTCCATTAGTGTAGATGTACTCTATGGATGTCCTGCCTCGTATTCAGACATTCATGCGACTGCTCGAGAAATCCAATTAGAAGAAGCACTTGATCACCGTGTCTTCTATCTAGAGGTCTGAAAAAGTTAATTGGAATGTAGGTAGATGTCCTTGTATGTACTTTTTATATGTGTGTACAAGTTTGATTACTTACCTGCCTACCTGTTATACTGATGCTGATGAGTCATTTTTTATCTTATTGTAAAAGTATGCTGCTTTGTAGAGCTTACGTAAGGAGAGAGGAGGTGCAATTGTTGGAACACCTGAAGCAGCATATGATAATGACTTGGAAAGGGTCATGGTTGAAGCATTGCAACAATTGGTACAAAACAATCAAAATATTGCTACTGACCAACTAGTTAATGAATTGAGCGATGACGACAATGCGGGAGTTCTGCTGAGTGAATCCACTAGAGTTCACCGATGGATTTGGCCCGTTTATAGCTGATGATTGGGCTAAAAAAGTGGAGAAGACCATGGATACCCTTCAAATAGTGGAAGACAATTAAAGGTTTCTTTGGTAGTGTATCAATTTACAGGAATAGCTACTTAGTAGTGGAAGACAGTGAAGACAACTTATGAGGTGGAATAGATGACTTGGGATGGCTTCAAGGAACTTTTACTTGATTGCTAATTTTCATAGATGATGAAGGACTCACTTTGATAGGAGTTCTATGACCTCAAACAGGGTGACGTGCTAGTAGAGTATCAAAATAAGCTCACATCACTATCTCGTTTTGCAACTGAGACGATGGGTGATGAAGACTTGAAGTGCAAGCGGTTTAAGAAGGGTCTCAAACTTGTCATCAAAGGGAATGTGATACCATTGAAGTTCTAGGATTATGGTGACCCAGTGGAGCAAGCTATGATTGTGGAGGCAGACAAATAAGAAAGGGACAAGACATAGAGATGGGAATTCTCAATTTTGGGGGTATTAGCGAGAGACATTTTTAGCTCCAATAGTAGTGTTGACTGAGAGGAATGCACGAGGACAGTTGATATGTTTCAATTATGGAAAACATGGCCATAGAATATTGGAGTGTCGATAGGTGGTACCTTAGTCCCAAATTGCCACTTCAACTGTTCAGCCATTCATCTACCATAATTGTGGCCAAGAAAGGCATATATAGGGAAATTATCAAAACTATCCTTAGAAGCAGGGTAATGGTAGTGTTGGGGGTTCAGTGAAAGCCCGACCAAGTCAGTTAGTATCTATTTAGTAGAGCTCAGCACCATTGCAACAGGTAAGGGCAGTCCAACCAACTTTGTTTGCTTAAGTAGTGCAACTAAGGCTGGGGACCAGGGGTCGAGCATATGTTGTGGTGGCATTAAAAGCAGCAACAGAGACTTTTGTGGTTTGAGGTACGTTTCTTCTATTTCACACCTAGGTTAGTATTCTGTTTGACACGGGTGCTTTGCATTTCTTTATAGCATCTGGCTTTGCATCTGTCTTGGGCTTAGAAGTTGAGTCATTAGAGTCTATATTATATGTGGAGACACCTATTGGGGATGATGTAGCCCTTAGATGAGCATGTTGGTCGTGCAAAATAGTGATCTTCAATCATAGTTTTCCCTTCAATTGATTGTATTAGATATGATGAGTTTTGATGTGATATTTTGCATGGATTGGTTGGCTTTTTATCAAGCCACTATTGACTGTTATCGGGGTAAGGTAACTATTTGTACTGCTGAGGGTAACAATTTTCATTTTTAGGGAGATTGAGGTGGAGTTCATTCAAGTGTACATGAGTTGTGGGACCGTGAGGACTTCGGCCCCTTTTCACAGTTACTTGGTATGATGGTACTGGTCGGTGTTAGGTTGGCTTGCCTCCAGTAGTATATGAATTTCCAGACATCTTTCTAGATGATATTATGGTTTACCCCCACAACAAGAAGTAGAGTTTTTAATTGACCTTATACTTAGAGTCTCACCTCTTTCCATGGCATCATATCTGTGAGGACCCGAGGTTTGGCCTCTTATTTTTATTACTTTAGTTAGTCGAGAATTCATGGTTTTGAGTTTAATATTCTAATTGTGGACTTATTTTAATAGTTTAGAATGTTGGGGCGCGATGCAGGGCTGTTAGGGACTTGAAGGGGATTAATGTAATTAACCAAATTTTAATTATATAAGGATTAGGAAACCCTAAAATTAGTTTATATAAAAAAATACACAAATTTTTTTCATGAAGAGATCTCCAATCCTAAAAGTTTGAGGAGGGAGAACCGGTGCCTAGATGGAGGATTCGTGCAACGCGATCAACTAGGGAGTAGTAGATTACATCGAGAGCTTTGCATAGAGTCTGAGAACGACCTTATATACAGAGTATTCATGGGTCTTTTGACTACTTTATCGTTTCTGCATTTTTTATCATTTGACGAAGGATTTCATGTTGATTTACATTGAGATATTGTGTAGATCATATTTAATTCGACAATATGTGTGTGTGTGTGTGTGTGTGTGTGTGTGTGTGTGTGTGTGTTATTTTTTGTGTGTGATTGAGTCAGGCATATTTTGTGTGAATTTTGGGATGATTTGGATAGTTAGGCTGTAGAAATGAAGGCCAAAATGAAGTTATTTTGCAAAGAATAGAATCTGAAAAAAATAGAACACTACAATAATATGATTTTGAAAAATTCTGTTAGGGTGGTTCTAAAACTCAAAAATTTGTGAAACGTTTATTGTGTTTTGGTTTATGTATCTACTATGTTGGGTTAAAATTTTGAAGCCTAATTCAACGTAAATAATTCTACAAAAATTCGTGATCGAGTTGCAGCAGATTCGCTTCTGTGCCGGCTGCACTGACACACTTTGGTAAAACAAGCATAACTTTTAGTACAACCATTGAAATTGTGCACTGTTTATTTTGTTTGAAACTAGACACATAGAGCTTCAAAATTATATATATTTTGTATCTTATTTATTCGAGCAAAATAAATTTTCTATTGAATTTGATGAAACAATTTTGGTGCTTGAAAATGAGGTAATTAGCTATGAACTAACATGAACATATTGTCCGAATTCCATTTTTAACCTATTATGTATCATTTGAAAACCTGTAGAGTGTAGTTTTTATTGACATTGGACTCAATGTCTCTACTTATAAATTACAACGTTTTAGAATTTTTAAGAGTGAACCTGACTATATAGCTTTATCTACTCGAGTAACCTATTGAAAAATAGAATCTATATTTTTATACATTCGGCCTGTTTCTTGTCTTTCGTTCCACATAGAGCTACTGTTTGGTTCTGATTTTGACTGGTAATGGTACACATGAGCATGCATAGACATTGGACTTTGGGTAAGGGATGACCACTTAGTATGAAAGCCAGTAAACTCGATATGGGAGTCTTTGTGATTCCTCTGGTGAAAGACTGCGAATCAACTAGGTAAAGAGATGGCCCGACAGTCGGAGCAGCCCGTGAACTCTACGATAGGGTCCCTGATGTGGGCTGCCCGTGGTGCAAGACCGTCAAAATTATGCATGAGTTGCATGAGAGCATGATAGTGTTGTGAATGTTTAGTCGATGGTTTATAAAGTCGTTATGCATATTATATTGTTGATGCGAGATATGACTTTCTACTTGAGCTCCGGCTTATGTTTTTTCCGTAAACTAACAATTTACAAGTGATGATATGAAAACAAAGACTTAAAATTTACTTATGAAGATGGTTCAATATGCTTAGTTGAATTTTCTATTTTAGAGATATTTTCATATTTAGTAGTTTAGTTAGAAGTATTCACGCTTTAATTATTCATTTATTTAGGCATTATGGGCCTATTTTTGGTTAGTTCGAATTCGATTTAGACATGATAGATTACTTGTTATTTGATAACTGGATATTATTTATTAAGATTTAATTCAGTTTATTGATTATGGTCATGTTAAGTTTTGATTTGAGTTATTCCATTGTTTATTTCATACCCTAAAAGTTTGGGTGTGACAATATCGATTTGCTCCTGCGGAATTGAAGGAGTTAAATGTTCAACTTCAAGAGTAGTTAGATAAGGTTTTTGTTTGGCCTAGCACTTCATCTTGGGGTGCTCTAGCCTTATTTCCTAAGAAGAAGGATGGGTCCTTATGCGTGTGTGTTGATTACAAGCAATTGAATGGATTCAAGGTCAAGAACAAGTATCCTATGCCTAGGATTGATGGCCTGTTTGACCAAATTAAAGGTTCTCGAGTGTTTTCTAAGATTAACTTGAGGTATGGATATAGGGAAGAGGATATTCCCAAGACTGCCTTTAGAACTCGGTATGGACACTACGAATGTGTGGTAATATCTTTTGGGTTTACCAATGTAGTTGCAGCATTTATGGATTTGATGAACTGAGTCTTCTATGCTCATTTAGACCAGTTTATGGTGGTGTTTGTGGATGACATTTTGATCTACTCATAGTCTAAAGAAGAGCATGAGGAACATTTAAAATTGAGCTTGCAGATCCTTTGCGAGAACAGTCTGTATACTAAATTTTGCAACTGAGAGTTTTGGCTTCCAGAAGTAAAGCTCCTTAGGCATGTAGTATCTAGGGATGGTGTTGGTATCGATCCTTGCAAAATTCAAGCATTGTTGACTTGGGAGAGGCCTAGGAGCATGTTTGAAATTAGAAGTTTTTTGGATTTGATCGGCTACTATCAACGATTTGTTGGGGACTTTACATAGTTAGTTGCACTAATTACTAGACTTACATGAAAGGGGGTCAAATTTGAGTAGGATGAGGCTTGTGAACTATCATTCTAGGAATTAAATAAGAGATTGACATCGGCACCAATTCTGATAATACCCGAGTGAGGTTTGGGTTTTTCACTGTGAATCATCGAATGAGAGGTTGAGGTGTGTGCTGATGCAATAATGCAAAGTAGTAGCATGTGGGTCATGGCAGCTGAAGAGTCACAAGCACAACCCCACTCATGATCTTGAGTTTGTGGCAGTCATCTTTGCACTTAAGAGTTGGAGGCACTACTTGTATGGTGAGCAGTTCAAGATATTCTCAAATCACAAGAGCCTGAAATACATATTTACCCAAAAGGACTTAAATATGTTCCAGTGAAGGTGGATGGAGTAATGGAGGAATATGACTGTGATATACAATACGATCCAAGCAAGGCTAACGCAATGGTTGATGCATTGGCCCAAAAGTCACTACACAACTTGGCTAGTTTGGCTATTCGAGAGTAGAAGATGCTTGGGGTGATTGGTGAACAAGAATTAGATCTTAGCTCTGGTAAATAAAGAGCCGCTTTGTTCAGCATTGTGGTCCAACCATCTTTTCTGACAAGAGTGATTGAGGCACAGTGGGAGGATGTGGAGGCCCAATCTATCCGAGACCATCTAGCTTCGGGTGAACAAGTAGATGGATGGGTTTTACATACCGATCATTGCTTGAGGTTTGTGAGAAGAATGTTTGTTTTGGAGTCTTGCCGCAAATAGGTACTTTGTGAATTCCACCATTCTCATCTTGTGGTACACCCGGATAGTACAAGGATGTACTAAGACTTGAGACAACAATGCCGGTAAAAGGGTATGAAGCATGACGTAGTACAGTTTGTATCCTGGTGTCTGGTCTATCAACAAGTTAAGGCCGGATATCAGAGACCAGCCAGATTGTTACAACCACTACCCATGGCGGAATGGAAATGAGATCACATGACAATAGATTTTGTAATGGGGCTTCCTACATCACCAACTGGTCATGATGCAATTTAGGTGGTAGTTGATCGATTGACTAAGACCGCAAACTTTCTTCCTATCCGTGTGGCATACATACTGAAAGCACTCAATAAGCTGTATATCCGAAAAATTGTTTCTCTACATGCGTTGCCAATGTCTATCGTGTCAGACCGGGACCCCAGATTTACTTCTTGATTTTGACAAAACCTCCAAAAAGAACTTGGTACGAATTTATGTATGAACATTGCAGTCCATCTACAAATTGACGGACAATACAAGCGTACCATCCAAATCCTGGAAGATACGTTACGGGCCTACGTTTTGGATTTTTGTGGTCCGTGGGAGGACCACCTACCATTGGCCGAGTTTGCTTGTAACAACAGCTACCAATCTAACATCAAAATGGCCCCTGATGAGGCATTATATGGTAGACTATATTGATCCCCTGTGTGTTGCGCTAAAGTTCGGGAAGGTGCAATCCTAGTGTTTGTGGGCAATATTTGCATTATATCTTATCATATTATGCGTGAGTGTCTCTTATTCCACATAGTAGATAATCTGGTGTGTAGAGTTTGGCTTACACACAAAGGATCAGATTATCGATTCTTGTACAATATAAGTTTTTGGTTCACAGTCTTAGGTAAAATTAGATACACCACCAGTAGGACTGTAACACAATGTTTCAGTAGGTCTATCTTGACTACAGAAAATGATATAGTTTTAACTCACTGTGTTAGTATACTTTGTTTGTATTGACCAGGACCATTTTGAGGTTATTGTATTTATACTGACAGTATAATACAATTTACACCTCATGATTATTATGTATGCTTGTGCTCTTAATTCAAAGATAATTAATCGATGTGTACATTTAATATTGTTGACTTTGATTCATTATAGAGTGAGGCCTTGTGGACCAATAGTATCGATGAGTTGGGTCACAATATTAAGTATATAACAACTATTAATTATTAGTACAATCCACTTCCCTTTATAGGGATTGATGATATCTTCTTGAGAAAGCTTACAAGTTTCAATTATGTCAAACCCTACAAGTGGATATAAGTATCCGACATAACGAATAAGTTAAGTGGAATGTTTCAAGAAATTTTATAGATATTGATTAAATAAATT
>JABCMJ010010173.1:0-19089 GCA_014822125.1 Arbutus unedo | reverse complement strand
CTTGAATCAAACTTTGAGGTAGGGATGTTTTCTCTTTGATCTATGGGTATTTCATATGTATTGACCCGTATTTTCTCATTTTCATCATGGATTGGGTTTTGTTTGATATTACTCCATATTAGCTATTCTTTGGATTTGTATGCCATTGTATCCAATATTCATGTGTTGTTAGTATATACATTCCTACTGGGCTTTGTAAGCCCACCCTATCCTTTTCAGGTACTCTTCTGGATCCTTAGCATGTGATGCATGACGTGCATGTAGTGTTCCATGATTTTTGAAGATTTTGACTAGAGTTACTTAACATCTTTGTTTTAAATTTTTGGGAAGATGTATTGTAACTCAGTATCAACTTTGTTCCTTATTATTTTATTTTTTTAAGAAATTGTAAGACTATTGACTCATTTGGTATATCTTGGAAATTTCTCTTCGACAGGGAGTACTTTTGATAAAATATCAATAAATTTGGCTTTCATTACCTCATGGTATGAAATGGTTTTGGATTTAGGGGTACATTTTTTAGTGTTACGAGGTTTCTTTTACTATATATCGTAATAATAATAATATGTTAAAAATAAAGGGTGTAACATTAATTACACTTTATCTCCTTCAACTATGACAATTTTTTACATTCCTCCTTTATTTTTTTTACCATAACTTACCCACTTCAACCATAAAAATATAGCATAATATTCTTCCGTTAGTTTTTCATCCAATATTTAACGATAAATGTCAAGTGATGTGCACATGTGCCTTTAAAAATATTTATTGTGACTGAATTACCTTTCACATATAATATTATACATATGCATGATATAAGTACTCATTGAAAAGTGGTTACCACTATAAGAAAATAAAATTTAATTAGAAATCTCAATTGATTATGCATTCCTATATTTAGTGACTCTATTATTTCATTCATGAGCAGCATTCTTAAATTTTCTTATTTAATTTAGACACCTTCGTTTTCATTGGTTGTTGTAATTTTTTTTAAACGGCTAAAAGTCTAAAGTAAAAAACTTATAATGCAATTAGTCCATCTCTAGAAGTTCTTTTGACATTTCAGTTCTAAAAATACCCTTATACAAAATATGTCAATTTTATTTCGTAGGCACAAATTATCTAAATTATTTTTTTGTCATTATTCAAAAAAATGTATTTGTTATGTTTTTATCAATTTTTTGGTATTCATTGGTTCGTCTCGATTGAAGGAATCTAAAATATGTAAAATTATGTCTAACTTTAAAAAAAGTTTATTAAGATGAAAAATAAGTCAAAACATACTATATTTTGGCTTATTTTTTATTTTTTTGAATATTTTTAATTTTTTGCTCATAATTTTATACATTTCTAAAATATCTTATCGAGAGTAACCGACAATCAACAAAAATTTGATGCAAAATAAAAATTATAAAAAAAATTTAAATAAAGATAAAAAAATAATATAAAATAATTCAATAATTACTACAATTCAAATGAAGAAGAGCTAACAGAAAACGTTATCATGTCTAAAATCTTACATATAAACCAATACGTAATATTATCAGATAATATTATTTATGGCTTTTGTAGTTAACATTATCTGATAATGTTCAAACAAATGACATTATAAGATAGTGCAAATTATATATACTGTAATTAAATTACAACATATATATAACATTATAAATTCTAATTATTTTATTTCTATTAAATATATGAAGATTACAAATAGATAAAGTTATCTATTAGAGAAAAAAAAGATAAAGTTATTTATTAAAAACATAAAGAACAAAAATACAAATAATATTTCAAATTAACAAATAACATTATCTGCTTAAATTATTTTATCTTAAATCAACAGATAATGTATCCTTAGTACTTTTTTACTTTACTAACGTCGAATCTATTCAGTCTAAATTATTTTAATTAATTTTTTGTCTTTTTAAATTTTTTTGTATTTACCATCTTTTATTAATGTTTTGTAGTTTGTTGATTCGTCTTGACGAAAGAATTCTAAAAAGTATAAAATCATGTCAAAAAGTTAAAAATGTTCATTACAGACAAAAAAATAAGTCAAAAGATTATGTTTCGTCTTATTTTTTATTTTTTTAACTTTTGAACATAATTTTAGATTTTTTTGTCAAGACAAACGAATATACTACAAAAAGAACATGTTTTAACTTAATTTTCATCTTTTTTTTAACTTTCAAAATTAATTTTATAGATTTTTCGTTTATTTTGTCAAAACGAACCAATATAGTACACAAGAAATCTAAAAAGTATAAATTAATGTCAAAAAGTTAAAAAAATATTCACTAAAGACAAAAAATAAGTCAAAAAGAGAATGTTTTAGATTATTTTTCATGTTTTCTGATTTTTTTAACTTTCGGACATAATTTTATACATTTTAAATTTTTTTCGTCGAGACAAATAAATATACTAGAAAATAAATGTAAACGGTATAGAATCGTGTCAAAAAGTTAACAAAACAAAGTTCACTTAGAGGAAAAATAAGTCAAAAAAGACTAAGAGCTTTTTTAATTTGTTTTTAATCTTCGGACATAATTTTATAATTTGTAAATTTCTTTTTTCGAGACGAACCAATATATTACAAAAAATTAATAAAAAAATAAATATAAAAAAAGATTATGCTTTAAATGATTATAAGAGTGTGGGAACATCATGTAACACAATAAACAACCAATAAGGACCTTTTTATCCATTAAAATACTTAGTCTATTAACACTTTAAAAATAGTGAATTCTAACTCAAAAAAATTAGTGCAGACTTACTGTCCTAATTCATCATTCTTTTGTACTTTTCACCAATTTTTTATTTTTTAAATTCACTTAGCGAAATTGATTAGGTGGCCTTGTTTTAATCATCTTATTGGGTGTGTTCAGGGACGGAACCAAAAATTTTACTCCACGTGGGCAAATATTTATTTGAGAAAAAAAAAAAGATGCATATTAAAATATTTAGAAGAAACAAGTATGGAGAGAAAATTCTATATAACAAGCCGTCCTTAGTGGCCGTCTTGGCTCTACCACTGGGTGTGTTGGTGAGAGTGATCAGAAGAGAATGAAGATTAGAGTATTAGTTTGTATGTTTTGTGCAGGCCCATATGTAAAGGAAGATCGTATTTGTTTGGGCCGGCCCACATTCACTCCAAATTCCGACGAGCCATATGGGCCCTTAGATGATCTTGGAACGTACACAACACGAAATTCATATATTGCATCAATATTTTGTTTTGTTTTGTTTTCTTTCAAATTTCACACTAAGAAAAAGGTGATTTTGATTTTTAACTATTTTGGATAAAAATTGAGTGGATAAAACTTAAGAAAATAACTCTAAAAATTTCGTGAACTTATTCAACGATTTAAAATTCATCTTAGTTTACTGCTACATTTACTCTTTTTAAAAAATTTAATAAAATTCATGTTAAATTTGTGAACTAATTATTTGCCTTGATGACCAAAAATCTTTAAAAAATCACTAACAACGAAAATTTTTAAAAATCTAACATTTTATTATTTTTAATTTCTTCATAAATCTATATTTCTTTTAAATACATGAATGTTTCATTCTCGGCGTCGGCATAACAAATGAACATTTTTTTTAAAAAACAGGTTGGATTCTTTCTATTTACCGATGACATGACCCAACAGGATAAATTCGGCCCATATGAAAATGGCCTATTAGTTAATACCATTTTCTTTTACAGAACAGGATAAAAATCAGCTGATATTTATGAAATCCTCTTCGCTGCCAAATCCTCTTACTCCTATGATTCAATATGAAATCCAATAAGCTTTGAGTTTAGACTAGATTTACCTTTATTTTCCAATAAGTGATTTATTTTTTCTATTTTTAATTATGGGTTGGTCCGAGTAATAAACAGTGCCGCCATTGACATTTGGGTTATCCCAAGCCCAGTATTAAATTGGTTGTCCACTTAGTATTAAGTCATAACAAAATTAGAAGACATATAATCAAACAATAAACAAGAACAAAAATAAGGTTGTATTACACTTTTAACTTGAGTTACATAAAAAATTAAAATCAAATACAACTCCGATCATAGTGCTTTATGATTAGCACGATTCGATTCAAAGAAAATGACTTCTTCTTGCATTTTTTAAGCAAATTTTTTAATTAAATCATTGTAGTTTAATTTATCCAATTATTCATTTTCAATTGAAATCATAACCAATCCACTTAGGGCTTGTTTGATTGGGGAAATTAAAAGTGGGACTGGACTAATAATCCCTCTGCTCCTTTTAATCCCATGTGTGTGTATATTTTTATCCCATGACTATTAATCCTAACCAAATCAAATATCCTTCCTATGGAGGATAATTCAATCCTGGGGGTGTGAGATTAATAATCTCAGAATTATAGAGGGTTATGGACTAATTGAAAATTTACCTAAATATCCCCAAATTTTCTACAAGGATGATACATAACTTTGTGGAAGGAGAAAAAGTAGACCACTGTCGTTCTTCCTCTGTGCAAAAGAGAGGTCACACCAGACCAAATTCTAGCCGAGAGAAGCTCGTTGGACGGTTGCTGAAGTAGGTATATTATCTTTTTACATTTTTGCATCTCCTCTTGCACACCAGACCGAACCATAATTAGAGGTGTAAGCTTAAATCGGCAAATCGAACTTAATTAGAAAATCAAACCGAACCGACCGTTTGGTCCAATTTTTGAGCTCGATCAGCTTGGTTTGATTTTTTGTAGAACATTTTATTTTGGTTTTGATTTTCAAGCTCTAAACACCGAACTGAACAAGACCGAAATAAAAAAAATCGATATTTTTGTTATAATTTATATTTTCTTAAGTTGTATTTCTTTCGTCATATATATTTTTTGGTAATTTTTATTTATTTTTAGTTTGTATTTTCTTAGTTTTTTTAATATGTAATTTTTATGTTGAATTTAGCTCTTTAATAGCTCAAATAATTAATTTTTAATTAAAAAAACTCTATTTTTTTAACATTCAACTTGATATAACCAAATTAGAAACCAAACTGAATCGGATTAAAACTGAAAAAATCAAACCGAAATAATTTAGTTCGGTTTCGGTTTGAAAGATCCTAAACCACAATTTTCCGTTTGATTCGGATATCTCTTCCAAACTGGATCAAACCAGACCGATTACACACCTAACCCTAACTATTTTTTCTCTATTTTTTGAATTTATTTCCTCTCTGTCATTCTGATGTTAGATCTATATTTTTCGTTGAAAAAAAATATTTTTTGTTTTGGATCATTGTAGCGAGAATCTATACGAGAATCAAGCTTTTGTCTTTTTTATTAGTGAAACCGAATGTATTTTCTTTTGCATATTTTGTGAAGAAGCACAAAAAAAATGCTAGAATTTAAACAAACTGGAGTTCGATCGGAATGTAATTTCCTTTTTATTTTTATCATTTTTTGTTTTTGGAATTAATGAGTGAAAGACATAAAATAATATATAGAGGAAGAAATTACACTTAGCTATGGTAAAACATTGCAATGTGAGCAAGATAGTCAATTCAGACATTAATTCTTATCTAAAGGTATTCAAAACAAACATAGAATTGACTGGATACGATTTGTTCATCACATAATCTTATAGTCCTGAGACTATTTAGTCTATGGACTAATAATCCTTTCACTACAATCCCATGTAATCAAATCCCCCCAATCAAACAGGTCCTTAATCTCTATTGTGACATGATAGTCTGAATATAAGTTTTTATCAACTTCAACCTCGAAAAGCCCCTCTCCGCTGAAGCATAACCAATCTACAATTTTTGTTTTGCATCTATTTTTTGTGGGCTATTGGTTCATCTCAACAAGAAATTTAAAAAAGTATAAAATTATGTTAAAAAATACAAAAATTTAGAAAAGACGAAAAATAACCAAAACATGATCTGTTTTAGTTTAATTTTCATATTTAGTATAAAAAAAAACTTTTACACATAATTTTAGATTTTTTTCGTGGAGACAAACTAATATTCACAAAATATTAATAAAAAAATAACAAATACAAAACAAATTGGATAAAAAATAATAATTAACCTAGTTAAATACAATATTACACCAAGAGATACAATAACTGCAAATACATGTTTTTTTTTATTTAAACTTGCATGACGACATTTTGATTTTTATGAAGTAGTTTCATCATGGTTGAAATGACAAATTTTAAAAATATATGCTCACAAAACTAGTTTGGTTCACAACTAACTATTGAATTTAGAAAAGAAATATTCCCATTGAAGTTTTATTTTCTTACAAAATTTCTTTGGCAAATGAACACACACAAGAAAATAGATTTCTTTTTATTTTACTTTACTTCACTTCAATTTTTCTGAGAATAATTTTCTCGTACAACTTTCCTAACAACTGAACGGAGTCTAAGTGAAATAAGAGATTGATCTATGATGTGGAGGAAATATGTAACTCTAAAATAAGTTTTTTACAAGATAATTAAAATAATAAGTTTTTTTTGTTGCCCCGCGTCGGGGGTTTGCCCGAGCCCGAGGGTTTGCGGGGCTTACCCCAAGGTTGGCACTGGTAATGAAAGGCCGAGTCTTGAATGTTTCCTCGATCCGTCCTGTTGCTGCAGTAGACTAGGCCAAGTCCCCGGACTTTTGGCCTACTACAAAAACATATATTTTGGGTTGTTAAGAGACAATGAATGATCCACATTGGTCCACTTGGGTCTCATGAGTTGGCGTTGCTCCGGAAGCAGTACTCGGGGGAGATACCGAGTAGTTACTGCTGACTAAGTGCTCCACTTATTCTCTTGTGAATCGAGACCCCTGAACCTAGCGCTCATCACCTGAGCTTCATACAAGAGGGGGGCTACGGACACTTTGCTTGCCCATAAATCCATTGTGACGTTTGGGCCTGGCCAAGGTAGCCGACTTGCTCTATAGTCGAAAGCCTCCTTTATCGCTGTGCCTTTTTTGTCTGCGGAACGCATTCGGTGTCGTCTTCTATGACCTCTAATGTAGATGGTCTCTTTGTTCCAAAGGGATTGGATTGCCACCTTTAGTTCCACCTCCTCTTTGACCGTTTGGAGGAGTTGATCCTTTTGAGTGAGCCGAGCTTCCATGCACTCGACATAAGACCGAGTGTGAAGCTCGGTGGGAAGGGCGACATGCAAGATCGCTAGTTCAATTGATCCACCTCCCTCCACCGTCTTGGTGGGGTCTGCATGATCATCTCTCGGCTGATTCGTGATTTTGGTCATCTTATGCGAACGATGAAAAAAGAAAATGTTGAGGTGAAAAATTGTGGGACTCCCACTATGGTTGTCAAAATGTGAAGTCTAAATTCCACTTTGTTGACTTCTCGTTAATTTCATGAATTTCTTTCAAACTTGCTGCAAAATATTTCAACCTATGTTAGTGCTAACTCGGTCAGGTCTCCGATGGGTACTCCAATGCTTAAGTTAGCTTATTCTGAAGAGAGTAAAACTAGCTTGAAAGCTTTGCAGCTGTGATTTCGCATACTTGAGAATGGAGCACCTTTGTCCTATTTATAGAGGAACCCAATAGACTGCCAGGAGCACCACTCAAAAATATTGCGTCGTGGACCCCAAGTCATGGGCACTTCCGCCACGTGTCCCATGTCTGTGTGAATTGGGCGATAATATTCGAATGTCTGGAAAACCTCCTCTCCATGTCTTCAAAAGCAATTGCCACAATATGGAGGACACGTCACCCCTGGTTGTGTCAAGCATAGTGCCCTCGGTGGCACGACCAAACATCGTGAATTGAAAACTAAGACTAGTCATGTACGTTGACCCCGGGGGGGGGGGGGGGGGGGGGGGGGCAGCCTAGAGTCATGCACCTGGTAGGGCTTAAGGCATGACATACGAGCCCACCAAGCCTCACGACCTGTAACAAGTGGATCCATATTTGGGCCTAACTCAGCTCGATCCCAGCGCAAATGGGCCGATCTTGCATTTGGGCTAAAGGCCCAACTTTTTGTGTATCTAGCCTACTACGATTTGTATCGCAAATGTAGGGAATCAAACTCAGGGTAAACAATTTGCATGTGAAAAACAAAACAATTTACTTTGTTGATCTTACTTTCATTTTTGGTAAAATGAGGATTATTACAACACCATCGCCAAAGTTTAACTGTGATCTCATGTGATGAACTTTGTATGTGTAGAATTACAAATGAAATAGTCGGATTATATGACGAAATCTGCTTTTAAGATTGTTGTTCACCCAAACGTGAAGACGCTATTTTGTTGTGAAAAAACTTGAGTATACGAAAACAAGTTTTGTATAAATCTGAAACAATGAAAACAAAACAAAATTAAATACTACACGAACTTGCAGAATACTAGGAATCAGAAACAAATCAAGGCAAGTGTAGAACACTGTTTCCTTAAAAGCAAATTTTGGCCCCTGCACTAGTGCTCATGAATTCGATGCCTGCCTTTCAGGGTACAAAGACCTTTCCGCATATTAATGTTGCAACACGTCAACAACGTGCACAACAAATGAAAATAGTGCAAAACTCTCAGGACTCTCAATATGCAGAAGTGAAAATGGTGTGCAATATTTCTTATTTGATGAATGAAATGGCTTTTGGGGGGCTATTTATATAGGCCTCTAGGTGCCTGTTCGAAACAGTCGAAAAGTCACCGAACATGAATGTTCAGCGATAAACAGTGCCGGTTGAGCCTATAGGAGATGAAAGGGTTCTAATCATACCTGTTAGGAAGAAAGGGTTCGATCACAACACTTTGGCTCTGTTTACAAAAGCTAAGGGTTTGGGTTCCACTTGTTCGAATGAATAGTTTAATTCAAAACATAGTCCAATTTTGTCTGCCAAAAAAGGTTAACTGGGTCAAAAATAAGCCTGAAGCCCAAAGAGACCAGCGGCGTTGGCACATTCACGTAGGTGTTCAAATTGGTAATATAGTGCATGTTCACCCGCTCACAAAAACTGTATGACTCAGAGGGCCAAGCTGGGAAGCCCTTCTACAATTTAGACTTTTTATGTGTACCCAACTTGTTCCTACTAGTTTTCCAATGTGGAACAAGGTTTCAAAACTCATATTTTTTTCTTCCTCAAATACCAACTTTGATATCGAATTTCTTTCACTTCTTATATAGTTTTGACTAATTTTTTGCATGGTATTAATCTCCCAAAATAGGAGATTACCAAACACCTCGGGTCCGTCTCAATCAACATGCGGGACCTACTTTAATTTGGCTCTAAAGTAGCCATGTCAAGCTATTTTCTCCAACAATATTGTCTGACTTCTTCTTTCATTTTTCAGTGCATGTTCTTCATGTAGGAGTGCAGCAACCCGAGTTGAGCTTCAGGGTGTTGGAGCTCGGCTAGTTACAAATTTAGTGGGCTCGAGCTTGGCTCAATCTCAAATTGAGCTAAAATATTCAAGATCACTCCCAATTATAATATAAGCAGTCAAGCTTGATTCGAATACTAAACAAGTCGAGTTCATACATTTGAGCCAAGCTATGACTAAATCAAGATCAACTAGTTTACCAAACGAATTGATTCACATCAAGTCCTTAACGACTAAAGCTTGAAGCTGCTCGATCGCAAACAACTTGGCTCATCTACAACTTTAACATACTATAATCGACCCAATAAATTAAAACATATATAAGACTAGATTTGATTTAACTTAGTTTAGTTAGTTTGCGTGCTCTGTACTAAACTTGGTAAGCCATGAAGTATGAAAAGTAGTGCAATTTAAAATAAAAAGCTTACTAATCGATTACACAATATAGTGATAAGTTAATAGAGCAAAGTGTTAGGAAAATTCGAACGAACAACATTCAAGCCCGCAACGTTCCTTATGGATTTGGGGAACAATAGATCACCAAACGAAACAAACAAACGTGTGTAATAGAAAAATAGAAAGAAAAGAACGAGACACAATATATACGTGAAAAACCTCAACGCGAGGAAAAACCATGGGAGCCACACCAGTCCACTATGAATTGAATCAATAAGTACAAGTCTTCTCACAATATCTCTGAGATTTGTGTTCTCTCTCTCTCTCTCTCTCTCTCTCTCTCTCTCTATAGAAAGTTTCTCTATTCTCTCAATAGTTCTCTCCTTCATGATTTAATATTTTAGGGAACCTCCCTGTATATAAAAATTCAAAGCATATCTCTTAGGAAATCTCCTAAAAGAGATATATATTAAATCCCTAAACAATAGGAAAAGATTTGATCTTAATTAGATTAGGAAAAAATAAATCTTGAAGATCTTGCGTAGGATTTCCCTGCATCCCCTTACTACCGGTAATACGAGGCACTGCTAAAAGTTTACTTTTGACTTCAAGATACTAAATCAACCCAGACAGGCATTCTAGTGGGGGAGTCTTCACCTCCTAACACAAAAAAACCTCTAGGAAACTTTTTGACTTTGTTTAAATATTTAGGACATGTTTTTATACGCGTATTAGACAAATGAATGAAGATTCATTCGAACCTGCCGGTGCATACCAAAGAAATTTTCCTAGTCAATTGACAACCTTTTTTAAATTAGGCACAAGAGTTGGAATTTTCCTATACACCTCCGATACATTCAACATCCATATTCTTGTGGATGTCGTGTAATTCTGACCTCAAAATCATATACTATCTATGCCTGTTGTAGAAAACAAAACATTATGTATTATAATAATGTTACATGACAGTGTGTGTGTATAATATTATGAATATTTACAGTAAGTTATGAACTTTATATTTCATATATTTATTCAATTGTTTATGTATTTTCTTCTCACTTGTTATCATATTTTCTGGTACTAGTTACTTATTATTTTGTATAATTGTTAACGAGTACAAACATTATGATTTATGTGTTACATTTTTTATCGTTTGATTTGTTGTGTATTTTTTTTTTGTTTTAAATTACTTTGAACGTGTTAATTCATGTATGTATTATTTCATGTAGTTACGATTGTGAATATACTAAAAATATTTTTGAGAGAATTACATATTTGTGTATGTATTACATATTCCTTTAATTAATAGAAAATTTATTAGTTAGAGCGTATGTAACAAATGTTTGTGTGTGTGTGCACTCACGCGCATTAATTTTATATTACTAGAAGATCTTGAAGTTTGAAAAACGAATCTTGATGTTCTTTAACAAGGTGACCATGACCATAAATTATGGTGAATCTACCAGACCTTTCTAAGTCGTGTTTAATTATTCTGATCATATTCCGTGGGACTCAAGATCAGTGAAAAGATTCCATATTGGCTTCATAACATTTAAAAATTAAACACGAGAGTCATTCTTTACCAGTTTTGTAGAAGAAAAGTCCACATTTATGTACCTGGTCAAAATTATTCATTACATTTTTTGCTTCAAACCCCAAACGGAGGTTCACCTTATGGTCAAAGTCCGGAGCTTAAAGGTATGCTCCATTCTAAGTCTCGGATTTGAAATTTTTCAAGTGCTATCAATTTTTATGGGGTCAATCTATATAGAGCCAAACCATTGGCTTTAAGTGGGCCTCCACAAGTGGACTGTGGGATTGATTCCCGGAGAACTACTCGGCAATAAGTTAAGAATAATCTCAAAACCAGCCAGATATCTCGGTTGTAAAAAAAAAAAAAAAAACCATTTTGTGCTTTATAACAATTTCAAATAATAGATAGTAACTAATACCATGCATAAACAAGGGTAACAAATGAGCCACAACATTTATCTTCTATCTATATATCTTCTATACTAATAAAAAATAGCTACATGTTTGTGATTTTAGAAATAAAATTATGTCACAAAAGTAATTTTTATTATTAATTTTAAAAATAATTCAAAACAGGCCACGATCATTTTAATTGTCATGAGCAAACAAGTAAATAATTATTTTCAAATTTTCAGTCACTAACCCTAACATTTGACATCAGAACCTATATATTATTTCATTTAATAATTGACTTGCATATGTATCGCGTGTGTTCTGCCGCTAGTACGCAATAAATCGAACAACTGGAAAAAATACAGCATATGAACCGTAAAGCTTGTTACTATTGATAAATGTCCCTCGTTTAATTTTTTATGACAAAATAGGTGTAACAAATATATGAAAAAAATACATAATATTTTTACGCGCCTGATTATTTTGTGATACGCTCAACTTTGACTGGCATTACCATAAATTATCGATAAAAGTTATATTTGTATTCAGAGTATCCTTTCTTGGTTGGATTAGAATATTTCTTAGTAATTTCATATTATTAAGGCAAGCGTTATTTAAAATAATTTAGTGTAATTGTCAAACTCTTATCTATCTCTTGGCCCATCCCATAATCTTAATCAAGCGTACGTCTTTTGTTTGGTTGGAATTAACAATTGAAATGCAGGGTCATTATCATTCAAGTTAAAAATAGTTTCTTATCTTAAATTTAAGGGATTGGATTACGCGATTAGATATATTTTCAGATTTATTCAAAGCAAACAAAATCTAAATTACATGGGAAATTTAACGACCCGTAGATAATTTTATCGAAATTGTAAGCTCAATCAACAATCATACACATAATAAAGAATACGAAAATAGTAAAGAGATTAACACAAGATTTACGTGATTCCTCAAAAATCGGATACACGCACAGGAACAGAGTGAAATTTGTTATTAACATGAATGTCTAGAGTTTTTATAATAGAGAGTATATACTCCTTGGAATCTCTCCATATGAGCCACAAGTTTCAATAGAAATTTTCACGAATCAAACGACAATAGTTTTAATGTAAATTATATCCCTATTCATTATTAATATTGATCAAACATTTCCTTGGAAACTACGAACTTATAAGAGTTGGTAGTCAACAACCCCACTCACATTTGTTTTAAAGGATCCCATTCACACTTTTGGACCAACATGTATTTCTTATTTTTTATTTTTTCCTAAAAGGAGAACCTTCCAAGTATTTGATGCTTCGCGCAGACAATAAGTAAGAAATTACTCAGCACTTTTCTCATTATAGACCAATTTCGTTGTTCATTCACGAAGGAAGTAATTAAGAAACTGCTCAATATTTTTCTCACTTTTTGTATAATTCACTCAGATTAATTACAAATGTTTTGACTAATTCTTATGGACCAATTTTGCCATCCATTCACGGAGGAACAAATTAAGAAACTGCTCAACACTTTTCTTGTCTTCTGTATAACTCACTCGAATCAATTATGTATCTTTGACTGATTCTTATGGTCCAATTTCACCATCCATTCACGGAGGAACTAATTAAAAGTTAGGCAAAACTCTACATGAACCGACTTCACAAATTTTAACACTTGATGGTACATGAAAATTTTCGAATCTAAATCATAAGAAAGAGCCCGGTTCGGTTGTTGGAATAAAAAAAAAAGAGAAAAGAAAGAAAATTTGATACATTTTATTACGTGTCAAGTCAGCAAAAAAATTGTAAATTAATATCTTTAATTTTTTCACTATGATTAATTTTTTCTTAAAACTTGTGTTGCAAAAATTACAAGATTTTACATAAAACTTTATTCCTACACTAGTTTCTTAAACAATCAATTACTTCTTTAAACTATTGAGTAAGTTTCCTGTATCAAACGAACAAATGAAGAAAATTATATCACTTTTTATTTATTTAAAACTTTCTTAAAAATAATTTTTCTTTATTAATTTCTTGACAAACTAGTGAAGGTCTTAAGCCCGAGTCCTTGGGATTCGAAACCCAACTTGTCTTGTTAATAGACAATTGATTTTGGTAAAACATTGACTGAGGATCACGAGGGATTGGATATGCCCCACATTAAGTAATCATAGGACAATCATTCTGAATTATATTCAACTCCGACATCAAAATTGTAAGAGCCAATCAGAAACATTGTAAATAACAATATGGAAGATATGATTTAATCAAGTTCGTACTTGTACACCCTTCAAAATACAATCAATTACGTAAACTATTTGTTTTGCTTGAAAGAGTTCATATTTTTAACTATGAAAGACCTAGGAATGGGAAGGGGTCAATATTTAACCTCTTTTTTTTTTTATAGCTGAGATGTCTGGTCGGGTTTTGAGGTTATCCCCAATCTAATGCCGGCTAGCTTTTGAAAAACCAATTTTAAAGTCAGAGCTTCTACTCTTGTATGAATTTTCTTTTTTTTTTGATAGCCAAATCTGGCTAGCTTTGGAATTACTTCTAACCTAATACCGATTAGTTCTCGAGGGATTAATCCTATCATCCATTTGCGTGGGCCCCAATTAAAATTAGGGCATTTGCCGTGTATGGACTGACTCCAAAGGAGTTAATAGCACCTAAGAGATTTTAAACCTAAGACCTAAGAAGGAACATACCTCTAAGTCTCAAGCCTCGAAGTTGGATGCCCTGTACGAATTGGTCACATAAAAGTTGATAGCACGTGAGAGATTTCAAACTTGAGACTTATAAGGCAGCATATATTCTTCTAAATCCCAAACATTAACCACCAGGTCAACTCTTAGAGTTGTCAATATTTAACATTTTCAGAAGTTTAATGTAAACAGTATTAATTACATACAGTGCAATTCAAAATTCCGTGGTCTTAGGAAGAAGGGAAATGATTATAGTTTTAGGGTAACTTTGGACTACTCTATTTTTAATTTTGTTAAGAAGGTAATATGCATTATTTGATATTTTATAATTTTTTTATATATTTTCATTAATTTTTTGTGTTTCTTTACTTGTCTCAACGAGAGAAGCATAAAAAAATAAACTAATATTAAATATATTGAAATAATTAGACGATTATAAAGACAATAAAAACTTGTATTTTAAAATATTTTTTGTCTTTAATTATGAACCTTTTTTTCTGGGGGGTGTTGGTCTAGTTTTTTGCTTTCTGAATTGCTTACGTCAAGACAATTGATTGATAAAAAGAATTAATGCAAAATACATAAAATATTAAGAAAATAATAAAAAGACAGTGACAATAATATTCAATAATGATGATCAAAAGAAAATTTATTCAGTGTGAGATCTCACATTGTTTGAGAACCCTTTTATTATTATGTGTGATTTGGAGTATTGTTGGTATAATTTGAATATTAGTCTCTTATAGTATTGCTAATTTTGTATTTATATAGTCAAAAACTCAAGTTGCTCTATATTGTCATTTAAAATTATTTTAATTTTAGATTAAAAAATAAGTACATTGATTGTTTTAGCTCCCACACATAATAACATAATTGCATATAGTTGTTCGTGAGTCAAAATCATTTTGCTATACAGTGCATTTATCTATACTATATAATGTTATAGAGTAATATTTTGTTTGAAGAGTTCTGAGAGCGCCACATGACATTTTGGAGAAAAAAATTATGCAAATTTTAGTATTCAATTTAAAGGGTACCTTGTATAGAGCTTTGAGATCACCACATGGGACCATAAGATGTAGTCAAACCTTATCCAATTATATCCTATCTATTATTCTATTTTCTACAATCATTTTGAAAAGAAATGCAAAATTAAATTTAGTCATTTTGACATGCGCAGCTTAAGACGTGAATAAAACAAAAAATTGTTATCACAAACAAAGACAACTTTTATACAAATATGTTGAATTTATTTTATATTATACAAAATATAGGGAAAAAAAGATACGCTATCTCTAAATAAACTCGTAACACAATAAAAGAAGAAGATTTAGGCAAATCTGTCTAATTTAAAATTCTGACTATTTGAGTGAAGTGTCCAAAATCAACGTTTAATTAATTTGCTCCAACTTATCATTAATTTTGTTTTTTCTATTTGCGTAGTTAGAACGTGTAGATATTAAAAGATACATAACATATTAAATAAGATAATGTAATATTGATATAGACATATTAACAAATATAAGACATTTATAATGATGAAAAATTACGCATGATAGAAGCTATTTAAAATAATAAATCGTATTTTTAGATGAAAATATATTTCTTATGTTGACTCCCATAAATTAAAGATCCTACTCCGTTATTACATTTCACAAGCTAGGATTCTTTTCAAATTTTGAAGGTGCCACTACTGGATCCTATTTTTGTAATTAGTAAGAGAAGTGAAATCTGTTAGTCTATGTGGTAACATTTTCCTATATTATAAGAGAACTAAAATTGAAAAAAAAAAAAAAACTAACAACAACAGGTATGCATGCATATTAGAAGAAAATGAAGAGAAAAGATAGTATATACAAGGCGGAACTACATGGAGATTGGGGGCTCAGCCCCCCTAAAAATGTCAAAAAACTATAGAACTCAGGTATAAATTTCAAAAATTATTAAAAGAATTATATTTCGACCCCTTAAATTACATTCGGCACCCTCTCTTTTCAAAAAAAAAAAACAAAAAAATTCGGTCATCCAAATGTGAAATCCTGATTTTGTCCTTGAGTATATAGATACAACTTTAGTCTTAGTATCTGATTTGAATTTAGGTCCATGAAGTTAATTCGTTCTTTTTTTCTCTTCGAACATGATTCAACCTGAACATGCGAGTTGCTCAATTAGTTGCATGACTGGCCAGTTCATTTAGATCTAGAGTTCAACTCTTGATTACTTGTAACTCTCTACCATATATTTCATTAGTTTCTTGTATTTCTTTAAAAAGGCTTGATTAGAACTTATCCTTAAATTATCATGTATTTTCAAACTACTCTTTAAATACGAAACCCTACATTTGACCACCTTAAACTATTTAAACTCTTTAACTTGGATTGCTCGTGAATCTTCAGTCACCAAAGTATGACGAGAATATCTAGAATACTATGCGTTTATACTTGTGAATCTAACAATACTATAGATTTTTAACTTTTGATTTACACCTTTTAAATTTAATCTCCTCTGTATTCGTATTTTTGTTTGGTTGGGAAAAGAATGTGGTTTTAGAGCTATGTTTGAGAGAGAGGACAATTATTTAGACTTATAGATTGTAACGCCTCAATTTTTAGATACGCCAACAAAAGAAATTCTAAAAATCTACGTGATCATTTCATTATAAAATGGTAAAGTACAAGTTTGAGTTACAAATTATTAAACACGAAAGTAAAGTATTTACAAAAAGTAATTTAAAACACGAAAGACTTTATAAACGGAAATACAAATTACCAAACTATGCAAACCAAGGTTCGGTGAAGTCCTCGACGGTGGCGGTGTTGTCGACCGGATAACTCGGATCTTTGTTCCCGTCTTTGATGTTTGACATGAAATGATAGAGGCACAAAGTAGCACCATAAGTTATGAAGCTCAATAAACAATCTTATCCATTACCCTATCCAAATATATGACACGTAGGATGATGCTAACTTTAAATAAAGCAATAACACATAAGTGCGAAAAGTAAATGAAAACTAGATTTAAATACTAAGCCATGTCACCTCATCAATTCCGTAAATCCAATGTCAGACTTAAGTTGTTAACGAAAGCAATTATCCAAATCATAAATCTCTTATTGTGCTGATTACCACATTATACAAGCTTATCAATAGCAGATCGTTAACGAACCATCAATTATCCAAATCATAAATCTCTGATCGTGCTGATTACCACGTCATACAAGTTTATCAATAGCAGATCATTAACCAACTACAAGGACCTGTATTTTAATATAGCAAATAACACATTTTTTGAATTTTAAAAAATCATAAATAAAGAATTTTTCATATTTAAAATTTATTTTAATTTGGAGTGCTAATAATTTTTTTTAATATTTATTTAACTTTGATCATTTAAAATCATCATAAGTATTTTGATACTCTATATTAATTCTTGTACTATCTAATTATATGGTATACATACGTCATACGAATCTATTTGCATGACTTATATACATGGGAGCAGATATGCACGGATTCGATGCATGACTGGTCAAATTTGTGTAATCGTCATACTTGAGAGCATATTCTGATTTTTTTTTTTTTACCGGTTAAGTTTTGCTTCTAAAATGTTTACTTCATTTTGCTTTAAAATTCTAACTTCTTCTTTTAGCCTCTATTTTTCTACCCCGAGCTTCCAATACTTCACTCTTGGACTGCCTATGGCTTCCCAACTCACTCCTGGGTCTCGGGACTTCACAAGAACACTTGAATCTTGTAATGCCTTGATTTTTCAGACACGTTAATAAAAGGATAAAGTAAATAATATTTCGAATCTTTCATTTAAAAATATAGAGTTCAATACAGATAATTATTTTCTTAACAAAATATATCAGTTCGGAAATAAAGTTGTTGTCAAAAAGTACATTAAAAATACTCTACAAAGAAAGTCAGAACAACTCTAGGCTAAATAGGTGAACCATGGCCCGGCAACGTCGTCTTCTGAAAAAATATCCTTCTAGATTAGGCACTCGGGTTTCGCTCCTTCTTCATCCATGCCTAGTATGAAATGCCAAGGGCAAAAGAAATATGTACCATGAGTTTTGATACTCAACAAAAAAAATACTACCCTTTAGATTTCCTTTTTAATGTTTGCAACATTATGATTTATAATTATAAATAAATAGTAAAACAAAAAATGATAACACTTAAGTACTGAAATAATTGTCAAGATGTCAAGTCTCATATGATTAGTCATATCAAACTGGAAATTTCAGGTACTATCAGAGTTCTCAATTCAACCAATCAGGTATGACCACGTCATATCACATTCCATCATTAAATCTCAATATGGTATTCCCACTAGATAACGATCCTAGACTCTTTGCTAACTATACTTCCCAACCATCATATTCCTGTTTGTCTTGTTCCCAAACAATATATTCTTTTGAGAAGTTATACATCCCCTTACCATACCAAACCAAAATACACCTGAACTTTACTTAACGACCACTAGACCACGACAAAAGGCATGCTAGGGTTCAATGTAACACGAGGTGAATATAACTTGGCTAAATATATGACACGGCTAAATACACAACTTGGGTCCATCACACCTTTGGTCTAGCCAAAGTTTGGCTCAAGTCGTATCATGGCTCAAGATACCAAAGATATTCTCATCGAGAATATACTCACAATGATATCCAGCATTCACAATTTCTACAAGTTTTCAGAATCGGACATTCACGGTGTTGATACCAGATTTTACCCCACCGCTCAATATT
>JABCMJ010010170.1:0-28858 GCA_014822125.1 Arbutus unedo | reverse complement strand
AAATAAGTAAATAAAATTTAATAAGAGCTTTTAAAAATAGTAATGAGGTGAAATAATTATTCATAAAATGGTTGACCATAATAATAAAAATATTATTAACAAATATCAAGTAAGAGCAATATGGTCAAAAATTAAGTACATCATAATATATTTTTCAAATTATCTTCTAAACTCTACTCTGCCGTAAAATCTATTCTGCATAGATCTTCCAAACAGTTTTAAAAATTCATCATCATAGTCCAAAATCAATAATACGCAATTCAATATTTAAAGTTTAGAAAATAATCAATCTGCTCATTAAACGTCCATGTAAGCATTGTCTGACTACTATTCAAAACTTGAGTTTCCTAAAGACACATATGTTGCATTATGGTTTAAGAATTACTTCTGGCACAGGATTTCTACAAGCTGAAAAAACATTTTTAAGAGTAAATTCACACTTGAGAAATGTAATTCCATTTCCATCATCTTTGTGATGTGATATATAAGGTTGAGATTTAACTAATTTTTTTTATAGTTATTTTATAATATGTATTTTTTAGTTGAATTTAACTCTTTAATAATTTAAATAATTATTTTTAATCAATAAATTTTTATTTGACTTGATATAATGAAATAAAAAATTAACCAGGCCGCAATAAACTAAATCTAAATAATTTTGTTCAATTTCAATTTGAAAAATTTTAAACCAAAATTTCTAATTTGATGCAAATTTTTATTTCAAATCAAATCAGTTACACCCTTAAGTGTGGCGGCCCAAGATTTATTTACTAATGCTCTGTGTTATACTCGAGTAAATATCTCAGAATTCTCGTGTGAAAGATTTCTCTTCGATAATTTAAATCATTTTGTAAAATTTTAAAATAATCTCACACGGCTAAAATTGAGCTGCACGAATTTTATGAGCGAACAAACCTGTACTCCATTTTACACGTACAATTTTCACCAAACAGAGCCATCCGCGGAGGGATCACCGACGAGTTATACTGTTTGGAGAGCGGGGGTGTTGGATTCTAACGCCTGTAATCGGAATCAGTCTCTCACCGATTGTTTCGCCCGCCTTGACCCCACCATACAAATTACTAATACCTTAAACCTTTGTTTTTTCTCCCGGGAATGGCTTCTTCGTTGTCTATTCCCACGTTTTTATCTTCTCCGTCAGCTGATCTCAAAGATCATGTAATCCCCCATCTCTCTCTCTCTAACTCCTTTGTATCTATATAGACAGCCATCTGCCGTTTGGTTCTGAGAAAATGAGGGGGAAAAGAAGTATCATTTGAGTCAGTTATTTGTTTTGTTAATTGAATCGTATCGCATTTGAGAACAATTAAAATTCGCAGTCATTAGAGTTCGATAAAGATTTTTTCTTGTTGCTCTGGGCGAGAAGGTTTTGCATCTGATTTTGGATTTTTGGGTGTTTTTTTAGGGTTCTAAGAACGTTTTTCGGACGAGTTTGGGGTTGAAAAGCTTGGTGATTGGCAAGGGAGGTCCATTTTTGACTCTGAAAAAGTGTGAATTTGAGTTGAACTGCTTGAGAGACAAAGAGATGGATGTAAGCACATCGGCTTCCGCTTCGGTTGATATTGTTGCTGATTGCTTTGATGGTTTGTTGTGTTACCTTTCTAATTTTTAGTGTTTGGATTACTTATGTATTTAGGATGTCCCAAGAACCCAGTTTCTTCTATAATTTTTTCATTTTTGGTGATTTTTTTTCAGCTGTTGGTTAATTTGGTCTTGTGCTTTGATGGTTTGTTAACTTTCTAACTTGGATAGTGTTTGGATTTCTTATGTATTTGGGATGTCTCAAGAACTAGTTTCTTCCATAATTTTTTTCATTTTTGGTGAATTTATTTTTTCCAGCTGTTGATCAACTTTTCTGTATTTTTTATGTGTTCAGGGAAGTTGTGAGAATTATGTTTTTAACTTTCTTACTATGATTAGTTTTTTCCTCAAAGTATGTCGAGCAAAAAATACAAAATTTTACTGTTTTTACGCTATTTTCTTACACAGTTGAGCTATCTATTTTTTATTTTTTCATAAAATTATTCTATTAAATCAGCACATAACAGAAAATATTTTTCATTTTTTTACTTCACTTCAATAAAAATTTCTCAAAAATAATTTTTCTACGTCAATTTATTGATAAATAATCGGAGCCCAAGAGTAATCAGAAGAGTAAAAAGAATTGATCAACTTTGAAAAAATTCAAATAGAGACAAAAGGAACAAACAAATCTAGAAATGTAGGCTGTTTTTCCGGTAATGATCATTTTTTTTTTTTTCATATTTGGTTATTAGTTTTGTATTACTTTTCCATTTACTCTCATTAAGACCAAGTCCAACCTGACAAAGTAAAATTTTCGTATTAGATATTGAAAAACGTTTGATGAAGACAGACATTCCAAAAAAAATAAAAAAACTAGCTTTTGTAGACAGCCAAGCACAATGTTAGATTGTTATTTTATTTACGGGCTGTTACGGTTGAATGATTATGGTAGGGATGGACGTTATGCAGAAAGAGCCAAGTGTTTCCACAATGCTATTGAATTTTGAGAACAAGTTTGATCCTTATGGTGCGTTGAGCACGCCTTTATACCAAACAGCCACATTCAAGCAGGTTAGTTGACTCCCATATTTCACTTGCTCTACATATCGTTGACCGTATATGAGATATCTTCGGACTATATCGTAAAGGAAAATTTGAAATGAGAAAGTATCTGGGGTGTACAGATAAAGAACATTTGTATGTAAATATGTGAATAACTGTATGGTGTATGTTACATATCATTAACTCTTCTATACACACAGAGTACCCATGGGCAACACACACAATCTGTGGGTATGTGATCGGTGTTGAACAATTGGACATTTAACTCCGAGTGTATAAATTTTAACTTCTACTTAACCATGAACTGTGCACATAACTCTTGTATTTTGCATGAAATGCCCTAAATCACCTTGCATAACACCATTTATGAGCAGCTAAGACAATGCATGCCTAGTGCCCCATCTGAAATTTTCAACAATTTACACTTGGACTTCAAAACTTTTAAGTTTTGTCTTAATTTTCTCTTCTGCAATTAGATGTATGCATCATATATTGGCCAGTTTGTTGCTGACTTCTAAGAGCTTTATTGCAGGGGAAGTTAAAGTTTTAGCCTTTTAGTGTATTTTTTTTCCACTTTGTACAATCTTCTCTCTCTCTCTCTCTCTCTCTCTCTCTCTCTCTCTCGGATTGGAAAGATTGTGCATGTGCTAGCTGGTCCACATTCTAGGAACATATTGAAATTGCAATAGCTTCTGATGTTTTTCCTCGTTACTACTGTAGTAGTAGTTGTCCTTGTTTCTTTAATCACTACTGTTATTGCTACTTGCAAAAAGAAAAAAAAATGTTGTCCTTATAATATCAGGTTGGGTATAGCAATACCTTGACTGCATGTATCCAATCCGCGAGGCAGTGGATGTAGCTATAAAGGCCTGAGGACTTCCTGATTAATAAGATTGTATCTTTATTGCCGTTGTTCTTATTTTGGTTTTGCATGGTACTTTTATGGTCCATCACACAGCCGCAAGTAGATATTTTTCTTGGCATGTTGTTCACGTGGACATCTTACTCCGTAATTTTTGTTACCTTTTCTTTATTTTACCCTGTTCTGCAGCCTTCAGCAACAGAAAATGGCCCTTACGATTATACTAGAAGTGGAAATCCTACACGGGATGTGTTGGAAAGGTCTGATATGGTGGTTGCTAAGGGTAGTTGAAATTTTGTAGTTGTATCCTTAATAATGACTTGATGAGTCATGACTGATGTACAGCTTCAGCTGTAAGAATTGTTCTCTTTTTGTGTTCTCAGCCTCCTGGCAAAGCTTGATAAAGCAGATCGAGCATTTTGCTTCACCACTGGAATGGCTGCTTTGGCTGCTGTCTCTCATCTTGTTGGAACTGGTTGTTTTTCTCTTTCCTAATACTTTGCAGACCTGTACTATTCATGTAATCCTCATCCTTTAGTACATTGCTTGCTTATAATTTGAAGTTTAACTATTAAGGTTAAATGAATGATCATGAGCATATGATATGAAGTTTAACTATCTTGTCCTGGGCATGAATATTGGAGTATTTCTCACAATCATGCTAATTTATGGCTTCATGTCTCCTTCTTGCTTCTTGATTTTGCACTGCATAATTCATAATAAGAGAACTTTTCTGTGCCTTAAGCATAATATACTGTTTTGCATGTTTTCTTGTTAACCGGTATGCATTATAGCAGGTGAGGAAATTGTTGCTGGAGATGATATTTATGGTGGCTCTGATCGATTACTGTCACAAGTAGTTCCAAAGACAGGAATTGTGGTTAAGTTAGTATTGTTGTCTTCCTCTTTACTCACACACATACACACGTAGAGTGGGATCGAGAGAAGATTGTCTTGTTCGATAAACGTTTGCGCTAATAGACTTGCATACTTATGTGTATTACTTGCAGACGTATAAATACAACTGATTTGGATGAAGTAGCCGCTGCAATTGGTCCGTGGACAAAGCTTGTGTGGCTGGAGAGTCCAACCAACCCAAGACAACAAATTTCTGATATACGTGTAAGATTATGTAATTGAACACTACGAAGTCATGATGATTTTCAATTTGTTTGTATGTGGCTGCTGCCTGAATAAATGAGGTAGATTTTGTGACCATGATATGAGTATGTAATGCTTGGTCAGTGCAGAAATTCAGTGTCTTAATGTACTACAAAATGTGTGTCGTTGAATATATTTCTCATGGTAAACATTACACCTAGTAGTGTTATATGTACAGGAACTTTCAGAGGCAGGGATCAGGGAAACCATGCTTCCTTCGTAACATAGCTGTACTGATAGACATTTAAATCGCAAAATGTGGAATAAAATAGGGTCCTTTTTATTTAACTGAATGACTATTAGGTTCACAAGAATAGATGTCGTGGTAGACTGCATGACAAGCCGTTTCTTATGTTTGCACTCTGAAGAGTTCAGTGTACCATCCACTATGCTGCTACATATCTAATAGTTTCCATAACACACCAATAGTGCTCAATTTATTTGGTTGCAGCAGTTGAAAGTAAAACAAATACCTTAAGATAGTTCAGTTCCCTTGTTTGATTTGGTCAATAAAAAACGAAAGTGATATTCTTGTTTGATTGTAGAGGTTTTGTTTTCTATGGAAGTGGGAAACAGCCTAAGAAGCGTGGATACGGATATGGCTATTAATACAGACACGGATAGGGACAAGGGACACATATATTCTAAAAAAATGGGGACACGGCAGGTGAGACGGAAAAATTTATTTATGGGTACTAGAATATATATTTAGTTGTTATTCATACGAGTATTCTATCTGGAAATAACCAAAAGTAATAGTATCTTTACAATTTTCATCGTTTTCTTTTTAAATATTTCACGTTAACAGTGGTTTTATTTGGTCACTTTTATTCCTATATTTTTGGTATATTATACTCCCGAAATAATTTTACAATATTTTACCTTGGGTCTTGTCATGTTTCCGTACATGTCCAAGTTCACATACAGGTGTCCCCCAACATATCCCTTCTTAAAAATAAGTAAATCAACTAGGCACGCCACGTAGCATGTCCCATATGTGTCTTTGCGTGTACACGGAGCATTGGACATAGAAACGGCAAGTAGTTAGGAGTGTTGGTGCTTCATGTGAAATAGTTATATGCTGGAAAGCCTGTGACCTCCCTGTCCTGATTGGATTCTCCATGTCTTTTGTATTAATGACCAAATGTATCATTAACATTTACTAGTTACCAAGGTTCTGAATACTGTACTGTTTAAGGTACCGTATTTTAATTGTTACGGTATGTAACGGTACCGGTGTAATTTTGGGTACCATTTTGGAATTACTGCTATAACATCTTATATTGATACAAAAGATTATATGTATAAAGAATGATAATTTTTATGCTGGCCATTGTATACGCCACATGGTATGTACTGATACCTTTTATATTGATACAAACAATTATATCTATGAAAAATGGAAAATGATAATTTTTATGCTGGCCATAGTTGGGAAACATTTGAAAACTAACTTTTTCCTTAGAAAAATAACGACAAGCATTTTCATTCGATAATCGAGAGTAAGCTGTAAAATCACATGTCAGGTTGTCATTGCTCCTTTCTATACAAAGCCACACACACTGGTCATGTACAAAAGGCCTACTTCTTCAGAGGAAAGAGCAGCAAAGTTGCTCTCTCTCTCTCTCTCTCTCTCACACACACACACACACACACACACACACACACACTTGTATGCCGGAACGGTAAGCTGAGACAGCCCGAAATATGCGGGAAATTTATGGTACTGATGAAAGTATCTGGTATTTTCCCAGGAATGAACTTGAAGGTCCGAGTACCTGATTTTTCTGTCAAATGCTATGTACAGGACTGCACCAGCACATACAGTACTGTATTCCAAACAATGCTAGATATGTTACTTCTTGAAATTTCTTCTGTGCAAATTCCCAACTTAAGGCTCTGTTTGGTTCCTGGAATTGGTTATGGAATTAAAAGGAGGGCATTGTTTCCTACCGCTTATGGTTTGGGTCTGATTTCTATTGACCCAAAGGTGGTCTTAGACAGATTCATAATAACAATTGGGTTTGTGATTTAGGTCTTGGGTGTTCATATAGCTTGTAAAAATTGGATGACTTTAGCTGTTAATTTAGGTTTAATAATCTTTATTTGCTACGGTAATGCTTTTTCATTTATTAATTTGGAAACCTCGCCACGTCTTGCACACGCCCTATATGTGCATGTCCATGTGTCAAGCATGCCTGATATTTTGTACTTCCCATCTTACTGACATTATGGCCCTAATAAGGAAATGCAATCTTGTCGTCACTATATTTTCCATTTTGCCTTCATTTCAGAAAATAGCAGAGATCGCTCATGTTCACGGTGCACTTGTGTTGGTGGATAACAGCATCATGTCGCCTGTATTGTCCCAACCCTTGGAGCTTGGCGCAGGTATTAAAACTATATGCTAAGGATGTTATTGGTGATTTTACAAGCTGGACATCTCTCAATCTGTTGTTACTAGTGGTTGCTTCCTCTATTTTTGCAGATATTGTGATGCACTCAGCTACTAAATTTATAGCTGGACATAGTGATGTCATGGCAGGTGTGCTTGCTGTAAAAGGGGAAAGGTTGTATCTCTTACTCCTAATTTACCCCCAGAATGCTGGTTTGCTTGCTCATGTTTATTTTTGTTTGTTTGGTTTTGGTAGTAGGTTACTTGTTTCACTGTACAAGATCTTAGGTTCATATGAAGGCCGTGGGTGCAAAACTTTGATATTTGGGGTGTATAACATGCTGTTATGGTTGAAATAAATTCGTGACCTTTTTTTGGATAGATATTAGTGACCTTTGAGAATAGATATATGTTTTAAACTTACTTTTATGAGTGTAAATGATGAGATAGGCCTTGCCTCAGGGGTAAGGTGCATGATAGCCATCACGATCCTATTCTCAAACAAAAGAGGGGGAAATAGAAAAATAAAAGCATTGTGGTTTTGACATTTGTTAATCCTGAGTGAGTATTTTTGTTCTTTTCACGAGAAACATTTTATGCAGACCATATTTGAGTGGAACACCTTACATGTATCAGCTTTTATTCTACTTGTTTTTTCTTGCGGCATTTCTCAGGTTAGAATTGCCACATCTGTAATGATCCAGTTATGGTACAGGTACCATTTTCTAATCCTCAACCTGCTATGAAAAAAGCACGAGGTCGCTTCCTAATACTGGTTTTCAAAATGTTGGACAGATCATGTCTTCATTTCTCATATGAGTCATATCTGTTTGGATGATATGGCTAATTCTTGGACTCAAAGGAGGCTTTTAATCATGTGTTGATTTATTTTAGTAAATTATTGCTCATGCTCAATCCTCTGTTTTTTTATTTATTTTGATTCTTTCAGACCTTACACGGACAAGATTGTCCTTTATTGTAAGGACATCTAGATGGCCCATCTTTTGGCTTTCATTGTTTTCAGGTTTTAGGTTAGTATCAGCTTATGTTACATGGAACCAGGTTTGAGTAATGGTGCAGTTGTATGCCCCAAACGTTACCTATCTAAACCCTTGTTAGGCACAGGGATATGTATCCAAAAGTTGGTTATTGTATGTGGACACTGTTTGTAGTCTAGTAATCGCACATCGACTGGTGTGATGATTTAGGAATATGCTCGATGTTACATAAGTTGCAATAAAAAATAGGATTTAAAGGTGAGGTACTTCTTCAAACATATAGTACAAATTAGAGGATCAAAGTATATTTTTTATATGATTTTTGGACACATCTCATATCCTTACCTGTGTCATACCCGGTACATTGGAGAAAATAGAAGAGTCGATGTAAGAATGGTTCAGAGATGGTAGTTGCTGTGTGCTCTTGAATTGGCAACCCTGTGTTGTTACGTATAAACATTTAATCTGGGATTGGATCTTCTTTTTCTGGAAACTCGTATATAAGTCTTCTTGTGGATACCTAACTTTTGTTATGTGGGTTCATGTCTGCTATTTTGGAGCAGTTTTATTCCATGTTCTTTTTGTATGTATATCAGATTAGCGAAGGACTTGTATTTCTTACAAAATGCTGAGGGCTCGGGGCTAGCTCCATTTGATTGCTGGATTTGCTTACGAGGTATAAAGACCATGGCCTTGCGTGTTGAAAAGCAACAGGTGCCCCACTTAAAACCTGTCGTAGAGCATTGTATTAATGAATACTATTTTGGCATTAAATTAATGTATGACTTGGCTGCCTTCTAAAAGCATGTTTTGACCTCCTGCACTCTTTGTATTGGTTCTAGTAACAGTATGGATATTTGCTACCAAGACGTATGGGGACAGTGGTGAGAATCTAGTGATTATTGATGCTATGAAGTGCTCAACTGTCATATTTGTCCCCAGATGGTCTAAAGATGAACGTAATCCTCTGGGTTTGAACATCATAGCTCCGTGGATGGAAATGCTAATGGTTTTAAGACAAGTTCTAAACTGCCATTATGATCAAGTTTTTGTCTTTCAGATGATTGCGAGTGCTTTTTCGTAGGAATTATCGATAGTATGTTTATACTAGCTGATGGATTATCAATTCTTTGTTCCATATCAAAAGTAAGTGTGTATATCTAGTATGTATGCCATTGCGGCCATAGGATTAGTAGTGTTCAAAGTTGATATTGATGGAGATACTGAGAATGCGAAATATTGGAACATTCGACTTTCCGTTTGCCTTGACGTCAATTTGGAGAGTTTTTCTTTCAACGAGAAACATGAAAATCATTTAACACAATTCTCTCTATATTTTTGCTAATTTATTTTGTCAAAAGGATAATTTGCATGATAGTTAATCCTACTTAATAGGGGAAAAAAAAAAAAAGAAAGCAAAACTTTGCATAGTTTATTTGGGAAAGCAAGTGATGGCACCTTTATATGTGGTTCGAAAGTTATATTTGCTCATTAATTCCAGTTTTTCTTTGACTATAGTTATGCAGTAGAGCCAGAAGATTTGGCAGAATGTGATCATACCTGATTTATGTACTTAAACATATCGTAGATGCTAGTGTTGTTGTTTGATTATCATGGCTAACTTCGTTTCCCCTATTCTAAAATGAATGCTTTGGAATCATGGTCAGGAGAATGCACAAAAGATTGCCGAGTTTCTCTCTTCCCATCCTAAAGTGAAGAAAGTTAACTATGCTGGTCTTCCTAACCATCCTGGGCGCTCTTTACACTATTCACAGGTATTGGCATTGGGTGCAACTCTCATGCTCATGTTGCCTGACCACTTGCCCCCTCCTCCCGTCTTGTTCTTTTTTGCTTATTTAATCTTACGGTTCACTTTTTGCAGGCAAAGGGTGCAGGATCTGTGCTCAGTTTTCTGACTGGATCACTTGCACTCTCTAAGCACATTGCCGAGACCACAAAGTATTTCAGCATAACTGTTAGTTTTGGTAAATAGTCTTCCCACTCAAGCCTGGTCAGTTTTACCAAATTTCTATGCTGATGAAGGGAATTTGTATCTGATAGACCTAGAGTTGTTTTTAAGGGATCTATTTGGACTGTGGTAATTATTGGTATTGTTTTTTTGTCCTTATATGAATTTTTTTTGTGCATTGATTTTTTGTTGATTGTTGGTCCGTCTAGACAAGAGATTTCAGAAAAGTACAAAATTATATAAAAAAACTAAAAACAATTCAGAAAAGACAAAAAATAAGTCATGACTTATTCATTTTTAGTGAATTTTTTTAGCTTTTGCACATAATTTTGTACTTTTTAGATTTCTTTCGTAGAGACGAACCAACAAACATAAAAAAGTTAATGAAAAAATAACAAATACAATTTTTTTTTTTTGAATAAAGACAAAATAATTTATCTAGTGACAGTGATCATCTCGTGCTTCTGTATATTATGACGTTCAAAAAAGACAATAATTTATCCAGTGACAATGATCATTTCGTGCTTCTGTATATTATAACCTTCAAAAAAAGACAATAATTTATCCAGTGACAATGATCATCTCGTGCTTCTGACCTTGTCCTGCTATAACTTACATTGTAATTTGCATGTAATTTGCTGAGATATATTTGAATCAGATGAACTGTGGCATAGTTTTCACCATCACATGTTTTGTTGGAGCTGATTTGAGTGTAGTGACAAGATAACTCTTGAATTCCAAAATAAGTACGATGAAGAAATATATTTTGTTGGGAATTGCATCCTTTTATGACAAATTAAGCACCAAATATGCACTTAGATTTTAAATTAAGCTAAAAAGTTGATTTTGTACGACAATTTCCAGTATTGTGATCAATCTAACATTAGTAGGTTGCTTTTGGCTACCTTTGATCGTCTTCCTATTATGACAGGAAGCGTGAAGTCCCTCATCAGCTTGCCCTGCTTTATGTCCCATGCAAGCATACCTGCTGCAGTACGCGAGGCCAGAGGTTTGACCGAGGATCTTGTTCGTATCTCGGTGGGGATTGAAGATGTAAACGATTTGATTTCTGATTTAGACAACGCACTTAGGACTGGGCCTCTGTAGGTGCTTGAGGATATTCTGTCAATGAATATCCAGGATGTCATCGCGTTGTTGAATTGTATCAATATCATAAATTGTGCGTGTTTCATATTCCCACTCTGGTGTCTCCAGAGAAAGGGAGGTTTAGATGTCTGGATTGAACCAGGAAAACTCATTTCGATTATGACGGCCCCTTTTGGCCAACGAATGGTTAGTACTTGCGAATGGAATTTTTTGTCCAAGTGAATTTGTCCGTGAATATATATTTGTGCTTTTGCAGTGAATTTTGCCTCTGTTGGCGGATCTTGTTTTTCTTTTGTTCTTTTAAGCTGTGAAGTCAATGGAGGCGTGAGAAATTTTTTAGTTCGCTGTGTTGCAAAGCCAGGTACTGGGGAGTAGTTTTGCTCATCTCCTGACCCCATAGGGCGCCCATGGTGTTTCTTATTTGTCAACTTGGTTGTTTTGTTTATTATTTTTATTTTTTTACATGATTTTTTATTGTTCTAAAATGAGTTTATTGTCTGATTATTTTTTTGATTTTATTTGAATTTTTTAATAATTATTGTATTAATTTTTTATTAATTATTGATTCGTCTATGTTTTAAAATAGTAAAAAATATGTTTAAAAATTTAAAAAAATCATAAAAGACAAAAAAAAGGATGTTTAGGTTTATTTTTTCGTTTCTAGACCAAAAAAATTAAACTTTGGAAATTATTTTGCAGAAGGAACTATTCAGAGTTCAGATATTTCTCAATTCAATTGATAAAAAGTAGAGAAATTATCTTTTAGAAGAAAGAAAAAAAGTGATCCATAAATATCGCGGTTTGAGCTTTTTTCGTAATCTGAAATTTCATATATTCAAGGATTGCACGGGCAGACAATTTCCCATTCTACATTTGTAAAATCAGTATTTTGATTAATAACACACCGTGGTACATAATTCAAACGGTTGCGGTAGGGACGAAACTGAAAAGCACGACCAACATCAATGTTACAGCTTGGGTTTTACGGATTTTACTATAAGTACAAAGGAAGTACACAAATATGAGAGAGATGAATGAGAGGGATGAATCACATCATGGGTGGGGCCCTATCTTCTCTCTCGTCCTTCTCTCTCACATTTTTGTGAACAAAATTAGGCTTTTATCTTGTTCTTAAACATGACCAGTCAAATGAGTGGGAGCTCAAGTCGCACTATTGGAAGTCTCAACCAACTCTTCCAAGTCAACGATAATCAAGAACTGAAGAGGTCAGTAGATCCTCTCTCACACCTCTCCTCTCCTCTCTCCAATGGCTGAAACATTTCTTTTCACCATCACACTGCGAGTTCTCTCCAAACTAAGCTCCCCTGCTGTCGACCACATCAGTTTCGGGTGGGAAATCAAATCCGAGCTGAAGAAACTCGAGCGCACCTTATCAACTCTCAAAGCAGTGATTCTCGACGCAAATTCACAGCAGGCGACTAATCACGAGGTGAGGGACTGGCTAAAAAAGCTTCAAGATGTCGTCTACGATGTCGATGACTTGCTTGACGATCTCTCAACTCAAAATTTGCTTAGGAAGGTATGGAGATCTTTTTCATGCCTAAACCCAATTGCATTTCGATTCAAAATAGCCACTAGGGTAAAGGAAATTCGGGCGAGATTAGAGGAGATCGCCAACGACAGGAAGAATTTTCACTTGACAGAACATGTTGGATTGACCCAAATTGAAAACAAAATTAGGGCGGAAACTCATTCTTTTGTTCGTGCTTCGGATATTATCGGAAGAGAAAGTGATAAAGGGGCACTAGTAGAGATACTATGTTGCTCTACTGATCATGACGATGTTTGTGTTGTTCCCATTGTTGGACTCGGCGGCCTTGGAAAGACTACTCTTGTTAAATTGGTCTATAATGATGGTAAGGTAGTTGAGAATTTTGATGTGAGAATGTGGGTTTGTATTTCAGAAGATTTCAATCTAAAGCAGATCATAGAGAAAATAATAAGATCGGCCACTGGGGAGAGCTTTGGCCACCTAGATATGGATCAGTTGCAAAGTCGATTGCGAGGCGTTTTAGATTCCAAAAAGTATTTGCTTGTCTTTGATGACGTATGGAATGAGGATCGTCATAGGTGGATGGAATTGAGAGAATTACTCATTAATGGTACAAGTGGAAGCAAGATTGTTGTAACTACACGGAGCAAAACAGTTGCGACAATTACAGGCACAGTTCCCATGTATAACTTGAGCGGTCTTTCTGACGATAGTTGTTTCTCTTTGTTTTTGAACTGTGCGTTTAGGGGAGAGGGAGATTGCCACCCTAATCTTGTGGAGATAGGAAAGGATATTGTGAAGAAGTGTGGTGGAGTTCCATTGGCGGTAAAAACTTTAGGGAGCTTGTTGTATATGAAGAGTGAGGAGCATGATTGGTTGCATGTAAGGGATAATGATATATGGGAGATAGACCAAAACGAGAGTGATATTTTGCCAATATTGAGGTTGAGCTATGACCAGATGCCATCCTATTTAAGACAATGCTTCACTTACTGCTCCATTTTCCCCAAAGGAAATGAAATACCTAGGGAAGAATTTGTAAATTTATGGAGTGCTCAGGGGTTCATTGAGTCACCTAAGGGACATAGGCAGCTGGAAGATATTGGAAATCAATATTTCAATGAGTTATTGTCGAGGTTTTGCTTTCAAGACGTAGTAGAAGCATTCGATGGAGAAATATTGGCCTGTAAGATTCATAATCTTGTACATGATCTTGCGCAATCAGTGGCGGGTTCAGAGTGCCTGAATGTGAAATTCGATACCAAAGTCATATCTGAAAGAGTTCAACACGTGTTGTTTCAAGAGGAAGATTTTTCAGGGAAAAGATTTCCTAAATCTTTACTTGCAGCACGAAAGATGAGGTCTTTTTCTTATTCGTTCAATGTTGGATCTATTGACAGTTCCTTTGTTGAGACCATTGCATTGACTTTTAGGCGTTTGCGTGTTTTAATATTGAACGCATTACAGCTTGAGGTGTTGCCAAGATCCATCGGCAACTTAAAGCGGTTAAGGTATCTTAATCTTGGTCACAATCGTAGCATTAGATCTCTTCCTAGCTCAATATGCAGGCTTGTGAATCTTCAGACGCTGAATCTCATTAACTGCGAGCAACTTGAAGGTTTGCCTAAAGGCAGTGGAAAGTTGGTTAACCTCAAAACGTTATATTTAACGTCAAAACAGACATATTTGCCAAATAGAGGTCTTCAAAGCCTCAGTTCTCTTCAGTATTTGTTGCTTTACAAATGTGAGCACCTAACATCACTGCCAGAAGGAGTGCGGCACTTAACTGCTCTTCGAGTGTTGCGTATTTACGAATGTCCAAAATTAGCTTCTATTCCTAGCAATATAAAATATTTGACTTCCCTTGAGAAGTTGTGGATTTGGCATTGTGAAGAGTTAAATTTATTGGATGGTGAAGGCATGGAAGGCCTAACCAGCCTACGATCACTACTTCTAATGGGGCTTTCAAAGTTGGTTACTCTGCCTGAAGGACTTAAAGAGACTGCTGCAAGTAATCTCCAGCATTTACGAATTGTTAATTGTCCAAATTTGAGGGCATTGCCGGAGTGGTTGCAAAACTTCACATCTCTTCTACGGCTGTACCTGGAAGATTGTCCAAATTTGTCGTATTTACCACCAGGAGTGAACCGCCTAAGTGCAGAACTGCACATTAATGGTTGCCCACAATTGAATGTTGGAAACTAAGCAGAAACAGGTCAGTATTTTCTAAGATATATCATTACTGGTTTGGTTTCAGATAAATACTTGTAAATTCAGGTTGTGATAATCTTTCACGTGACTCTGCTTGTTAAACTTTGTTTCGCTGTGATTATCATCTCTATGAGATCGTCCACTTGGGCTGAGTGTCAAAAAATGTAGTAGGGCATTGAACTAAATAAGTGTAGGCTTGCATTTGCAATACAGATTCTTCAGGGATGTTCATGGTGATGAGTTGTGCTGACTTCAAAAGCTGTTTCTTATGAATTCGTGAATTCGTATGAATATTCCTCCAATGAGATTGACGCGGCTTTTGTCTTGAATGTGCTAAACTGTTGTTCTGTGATGATATGTCCATTTTCACACTATTCACTGTTTGATGCTCATTTCAAAAGTGTCTTGAAGGGTCTTGTATGGAAATTGATGAAGCTGTGTTGCAAAGTATGAATATGTCTTGTGCTTTGCAAAGTAATTTCCTCTTTTACATGTTAGTGTTGGTTTCTTTCTCTCTTTTGTCCAACTTTGGCCATCCCCTTATCTAAGGTCAGAGCTCTCTGGACATCACTTTTGCTCCCCTTCACATCTAGCTATGCAAGATCTTTTTTTGGGAGTAAGCATTGAATGTATATACATCTATATGTATGTACACACATATTGTATATGCGCGCGTGCACATGTGTAATAGGCACATTGTGATTGGCGTGGAGAACCATTCTCTCTACTTTTTTATTTAATTTCATATAATCTTGGGGAAAACTTTGGAAATCGATTTATATTGCTAAATAAACTGTTCTGGAACGAAGATGTATCATATTTTGGAACATACATACCAGAGAGTAATTGCAAGGTTATTTACGTTTCCTGAGTCCCTGATGATCTAACCTTGTCTCTGAGATTTCCTGTTGCAGCAGCACTAAAATTACAGAGAATGGTTCTGATGGCCATTCTTTGTTTTACTCATTGAGCTCAGATTAATTAGTGTTACCAACAATCTTCTTGTTTCTCAATTATCAATATCTTATCCAGCAAGGGGAAGTCTAACTAGGATTTAGTAGTTTTTGGCCACCAATAATTCGTGCATGTCAAATTTCAAATGCTTGCAATTGTTTCTTATTCCCAGGTTATATGAGTCTCAGTTCACCTAGATATGAACTTTACTGTGTATTGGAACACTTGAGTAATTTGATTCTTATTTATTTGCCTTTGTTTTAATGTTAGTTGGATGAAGATGATGTGATGTTATTGATCTATCTTCTTTGGTATTTTATACAGGCATACAGTATTGGCTTCAACCTGTTTTCCCTGGAAACTGTTTCTGAGTGACCAACTATGTTGGTTTTGTTTTTTTTTATTTATTGCAGCTGTTCTGTATGTATGCTCTCTTTCTCTCTATATGTTTGTAAAGTATATGTAACATAGATGTGTTGTAACTTGTCTTTGATGTATTAGTCAAAGTTGTATTTATGTTGTGATCCTATTAGCTTGTGGTGGAAATAGTTTTCTTTCCAATACTGCAATGGTGATACTGTTGTCACCACAGGCTTTGTAAAGTTTTATCTAGATGTTCAAAGCAAACGGAATTTCATGGGTAAAATCAAATTTTTGAAGTACATGGATTATAAGTTTGTTTGGTGAAATTGGTGAAATTTTATAATATGTTAACTCTTACAATATTCTAGTCTTGCTGGGGCTATCCCCATTGACAAACACTTACTGAGTTGTAATCTTTTTGCTAATCGAGTTGTAATGTCTTATTTTATAATTGACGGTATGTGAAGTCTTAGTATAGAATCTCTTCGCTCGGATCTCTAGTTCTGTCAATAAGTTTGCTGTTTTTGGTATGATTGAATTGGAATCTACTTCTCATGCTGATATTCACGAGGGAACCATTCATGATCTACAAATATAGAAGGTATATAAATGTTGTCGTTTCTCCGAATTCTGATTTTCCTATTGGCTCTGTTAAAAGTTGAAACTACATCTTTTGTGGGGTTTCTGTCAAGAATAAGGGAAAGAGTCCTCCAGTGGCTAAGAAGCAATAACTAAAATAGGGGATGGTGTGGGTCTCACATAAACAATTGAGGCGGGACTTACACCAAATGTGAATATGAAGTAGATTTTTCAGTACACGTTTCCAGTACCCGTAATATTTTCCTAAAAAAGAAACCGTGGAATGTTACAGGTGGTAATGATCTGTTGGAACTTATGGTTTATATGGAGAGGGCTAGAAGCCAAACGTAGCGGAGCGGAGTGAGGAAAGCGAAATGACTGAAGTGGAGCGGAACGGAGCGAGGTTTCTATCCCAATGAGTTCAACTGTTGTAATTGGGCCTTCGGCCCAATGGATTGGGGGTTCGCCCCCCATGGTATGGTACAACCTAATTAGAGTTGGACTGTACGATTTAATTAGGGTTAGATTCTAATTAGAGTCGTTAATTAGAGTTGGACTCTAATTAGAGTTGATTTACCTAATTAGAATGAAATTAGGATTGGAATAGAGTATATCTATAAATATGCTCTATTGTAAAATTTTAGATATGATATCAAATAATAAATCTCGCTCCGCTCCCGTGGATGTACCTAGTTTTGGGAAACAACGTAAATTTTGTGTTGATTTATTTACTGTTTTGTATTTTATATTGTGTGTGTGATTGATCGATTGCGCTAACATGATCCAACTTGAGAGATTGAGATTAAAAAGCTCGTACTCGAGCACATACTTTCCTTTCGTGTAATTTGGAACCAAATGTTTAGTTACAGAATATGATTCCCACTGTAAGGAATTGTTTCCCAATTGATTTGGAACATATTTATTGATGGATAATCTGTGGCTTGAATCACCTTTACTTGAAATAAATTGGTGTCAGGTGACAAAAATATCAGCCTCTAAAGTACCCACCACTTGCTCATATTCAGATTCTCACACAATTCTATGTTACATCCAGAGAATGGGTACATCGCTTCTTGTCGTAATAAACATGGTAAATAAAAGGATCGTATTCGGGGCATTGAGATTCCTTCTCATTTACCAGCTAGGGTTTGGACCATTTTTTTTTATGGACATGGCTTGTTGGCAATTCAACAAGGTGCAGTTCCCCCTTTTCCGGTGCTTTAACTAATCTAATTCAATATTGAATTATGTTCATATTCTAGATCTCATTGAAACGGGTAATTGTCGTTTGAAATTATGTCATTTGAATATTCTTAAGTATGTGATCTGAACACAAAATAACACATAATTGAGTTCTGCTAAGTTTTGATGCACATACTTGATGTGCGCAGAATTGAATTTTGAGTTATTTTTGTGTTCCAATTACGTTCTTATTGACATGTATTTAATATAGTTTTACATCACAATTAAGTGTCTCAACAAGAACTAGAATATGAAGGGATTGATTATTGAATTGGGTTTGGCAAGAGTTTGAAAAATTGGGAATTGTACCTACGTAATTTCATGTTGGGGTATATAAATAATATGTAGTTTTGAACGATGTGTAAAAATAATATGTAAAAGTGATGTGTATGTAACACTATTGACTACACTACATAACTCGCAGAGGAAAGAGCAAAAATAACACCACCCACAACAAACACAAGGAAGCCGAAAAACTCGAGCTCCACTGAAGACACAAGGACAGAAAAATCACTTAAGACATCAAACTTTCAAACTGGCAAACTTATAGGCTTGGGATCAACCTGCAAAAAACACAAAAATTAGAAAGCACAACCACAATGAATTAAGTAAAAGATCAGATACGCAAGATGTATGTATGTGATTTCTGCTAGCTATTAGATGTAAATAAGTAATTGGTCTCTAAATCGGTTATTGCTGTTGGATAGACGTTGTAACCCTAAAACAAATGAGAAAAACAACTGATCAGAAGAGGAATTAGCCTTTACAGGGTAATTGAGGACGAATTCCAGACAAAATATGTGAGACTAAAGATACGATGCATTAGAATCATGGATAAATCACACATATATATCTCTCTTGATCAGATTTTTGATAATTATTAAAACTCTACTTTACAAAGTATTTTTTACGTTCTTCATCTCGGTCAAATTGACACAAACTCAATTAATTATCGCTAATAAATCACTAAATGTCCTTGAAATATTGAACGAAATGACTATTATTTTTTGTTCTAATTGGACTCTTAAATTTTGAAACCATATTAGACTTTGGTTATATTGATCAAAATTTCATAATTAATTACGCATTTTATATTGTTACAACATATAGAGGAAGAGGAGTGTGGAAATGGTTGCACATGGAAGCAGAGTGAAGAGGTAAACTTGGCAATGGCTGCCATTGGGGAAGGACAAGAGGTTGCAGCAACCATGTGAGAAAGAAAGTGATTTTGAGGACAAAACTATGGGTGTAAGTGGTTTAGGTTTGAGGGGCAAAGAGAAGGCTTCTTGGGGAAGACGCAGATTTTTCAGCAATGGGGGATTTTCTCAAACGTGAGAAAACTTTGAAGCATGTGAGGTTGATGATGAGAGGAAAAATAATTGTGTGTGAGTGCTTCTTGATAATATGGCCAAATGGGCTGGGCGAAATTCAAAAACAGGAGAAAAAAATATCGATTGGGCTTAAATTAGATCACCTTGGGCCAAAATCAAAGACAAGGAAGTTGGATTGGACTTGGGTTTTAATGACGAACACAGTACGTGTTCTTAATCATGCAAAATTTTGAGTTGAATTCACACATGTAAAATTCATGTTTTTAATTAAATTGTGCAATTAAAATGAATATATGCTAATTAAATATTGGAGTTGAAAATAAAAGTTAAAAATTTTCTCTTATTAAGTTTCAAAAATTTGAGTCCTTACATTTCAGCGATTCTTCCGACCTCATAAATTTTTCTTAGCATCTAAGTTGTTCTGTCTTTCTATGTAGAAAAATTTGCTTATTCATTCTTTGAATATATCTGACTTTATAAAATATTGTTTTCCCTTAGTCGTTTGAGTACAATATTTTGAAGGCATGCATATTCTGTGTTAGTGAGCGCGCACGTTCTCAAGAGCAAATATTGCTTTTACAAAACTAACTCACCGCTCAAAAGTTGTTTTAATCAATTTGTTCAACACCAAATTCAACATCAAATTTCTAAATTTAGAAATATTTTATATATCACATACTTCTCGATTTATTTTCAAATTTGTGTTTCACAAGGATAGCATATTATTTACCTTAAGAGTAATTAGTTGAAAAAGAAGAGGGAACCTAACTTGCACCTCAAGTCAACTTTCCATTTTCGAATAATTCGATGGATGAATACAAGAAAAATTACTCGATACAAGTATTTATCAACAAAAGGCAACCGGCACTCATATAATACCTCTAGCTTAAATTTTTATGTATTAATGCCATTATTTATTTTGACCATTTTTGTTAAATTCTTATTAAATTCATGTCAAAGTTTTTGAATTAAATATTTGTCTTGACAACAAAATTAAAAAGTAAAAAAGCCCCAAAAAGTTTAGTATAGATGAAAAAAAAATAAAAAAAGACAGTTTTTACTATTTTTAATGTTTTTGAAGAGTTGGCTTGATGTGGCACGCACTTTCAAAGAGCATTGTATTATTTTTTTCTCACATATACTTAACGCCCTCCCTTAAAACAATGGAAGAGGCCAAATTACAATTTTGGCCTTGTTGGGAAACGACCTCTTTTAGTTTAGCTTTAATTTTCATAAGATAAATGTTTAGACGAAGGATTAATTATTGCGTACTAGTGTTATTTTTTTTGTCAATGAATTACCTAAACGCACACTGTGTGAGTGGTCATTGCCTTCCAAAAATTCAACAAAAATATGTATTGATATGTCACCTAAACATTTTGTCGTAATTCGTTAAAAAGTATCATGTAAAAGTAATACATAATACCCCGAGAGCTTTCAATAAATTTAATCTTGATTAAGAGAAAGTTTGTGAAATAAGCAAAGGAGAATAACCTTATAAAAGGGCAATAGAACGTAGAGATTAAGCCAATCCTCTCTGAGGTAAAAAAATTAAGCAAATTGAGTAATCTTCCTCCCGGTGCTTAATTTCTTCATTAGACAAAACTAAGCCAATCCTCTCTGAGGTAACTCTGCGCCTCCATAACTAATATTTTGTTTCCTTTGCACAGTTAATTATAGAGCGTTGTTACCTTTATGTGGCATAGGTTTCTAAATAAATGTTGAACATGATTTCTATTTGCTTTCTTTTTCACATGTGTTTGTAGTTATACGTACATATGTAAAGATATATAAGCTTAATAATTGGATTTCTACAAGTGTTCGGTGAAATTGGTCATTCAAAGATTAGTTAAAGTGTGCATAAGCGGACTCAAGTATTCTAAATTATCAAAAAAAAAAGATACATATACATATACATATACTTACACACACACACATATATATAACACATATGTTATATGGATTTCCCAATGACTACAGTTTGTTTGCTTTTGGTCGAATTGGAAAAATACGTAACGTGCAAACGAATTTTATAGAATTAATTATTATGTTATGTTTTTCGTGGCCATGCAATACACTAAAACCCAATCCATTGTCTTAGTGCGGGAGGAGTTATTTCTACCTAATTACTTCACTCATATTTTAGTCAATTGGATCTTCTTTCATGCATAAAAGTGATACATAAATACAAAAATACTATAACCACTGTCGTTTTTCATGGATAAAATTAATACATAAGAACAAAAACAGATAATAGGTAGAAAGATTTTTATTCTTTTCTAATAGGCGAGGTATTTGGCCAGTTTAATTTAGGTATGCCTAACTTATTACCAATGGGGCTTTAAAGTCAAAATCAACACCAACGACTACCTTAAAAATAGCATGAGCGTTAATCGAGATGTGTTGTTATAGAAGTAATCCTTGGGGATATTTATATGTATCGTATTTTAGCATTTAAACTTAATTTATTATTGCATAACTATACTTTTGAAAGGGTAGAAGTCATATTGAAATTAATATTTTTAATCTAAATAACCTGGCCAGAGGAGCTAAGCGAAGACTATCCGAGGCAGGATGAAAATTTTGCATACATACATACATACATATATATATATATATATATATATATATTGAAATTAATATTTTTAATCTAAATAACCTGGCCAGAGGAGCTAAGCGAAGACTATCTCCGCGTAGGATGAAAATTTTGCATATATATATATATATATATATATATATATATATTTTTTTTAGGAATCGTAAAAATGGTTGTTTGGATTTGAAAATTTTCTTAATTCAATGAACCACAATTCATCATTGAAGAAATTGGAAACAGAGAAGACTGAAGTGTTCGTCTAGCAAATACTCTCGCCCATTTCATTGTGATCTTTTTTTATTGTAAATGTTCTCAAATATTAGCTGATAAAATATGACTTTGATTTAGAAATAAATGGATGAATGTTCATATTTAGAAGCAATTCACAATTACTTATTTTGACTGGTCCATCAATCTTTTTGCGGTAACAGAAAGTGAATTATCAATTATCTTCCTCGTTTGATACGAGTTTTATGCAGAGCTTAGTGCAAAACTACAGTTTTATAACAATTGAAAGGAGGTGATTCCAATGGAAGAGTTGGCAAATGGGACAAGTAGAAAAGCTGATGGGGTAAGAAACAGCAGCAGTAGTCTTATTCAAATAGCGGCAGGGACATGGCTGAATTTCATCTGAAAATTTTGGAGATAGTTGATGATGCTAGAAGTTGCTACCGATAAATATTCGGACAAGGAATTCGCCGAAATGATTCTCCTTGACGGTTTATTTGTTTCAGCTATTGTCGAGTCCATTACTTCATTTTATGAGGGTCCTCAAATGAACCAAAATGAATTCAAAAATCATGTAGGGAGAAAAATATTATTATTACCAAAACGAATTCAAAAATATTATTATTTTTCTATTGTATCTGTCATTCTATGTTAGAAACATTTGCTTATTCAGTCTTTGACTTTTTACGATATTGTTTTCCCTTACTCGTTTATGTGCAATATTTTGAAGATATATTTCGTGTTAGTGAGTGTGCACCCTCTCGACTGCCTTTCAAAACCCGACTCACTGCTCAAAAGTTGTTTCAATCAATTTGTTCAATGCCAGATTCAACATCAAACTTCTGAATTTAGAAATGTTTCATCAACATACTTCTCGAATTATTTTCAGCTTTGTGCTTCACAAGGATAGCATATTCTTTACCTTAGATTAATTAGTTGAAAAAGTAGAAGGAACCTCACTTGCACCTCAAGTCAACTTTCCATTTTCGAATAATTCGATGGAACAGGCGAATTTTTGTCTTGGTTGAGAGGAATTTTGTTAAAGAAGCAAAGGGAAAATAATGTTATAAAAAGGCGAGAAGGGAAGTTAATTGAGGCATCTTCCTCTCGGTGATTTCGTCATTAGCCAGTCCCCTCTGAGGTAACTCTCCGCCTCCATCACTAATATTTTGTTTCCTTTGCACGTATTAATATCGTTGTTACCCAATGACTATGCTTTGTTTGTATTAATAGTTTTTTTAATAAGAGATAAATAAAGTAGTCTTGGTTACATATTAATTTAAAATAACACTCGATAACTTTTTTTATTTAAAGAAAGATTTAAAAAATAATCATTTGTTAAGTAAAAAACTAAGATATCTTTATAATTATAGCTGCATAAAGTATTGTTCATCACTTGATTTTTATTGAAATGCGAAATAATTTTCACAATTTGTATTGTAAAATATTTATTTTTTATTTGGATGAAATATTTAGTACAATTTTATACACCGGTTGGGAAAAGTATTTGGGACAATTTTTATGCTTTATGTGAAATACTTAAAGCAATATCATAATTTTAGTAGAATGAAATCAACTAATTAATTTGTAGACATCTAACAATAATTAAAAATAAAAAAAATTGAACAGGGTCAAGTGACATCACTTGACTCTTAGTAGCTAAGCTCATAAATTATTTCGTTCAAGCGCCAACATTTACGGTATTTATAACCTAATTTACATCAAATTCAGTCAATTAATGTGGGGCTTGGTCTAATTTATGATAGACAATCTAATGTAGGAGTTCATTATATATCAAATTTATGATTTAATCACATCTAACACATCCATATCAGTATAACGTTTTCAAATTTATGATTTAATTAATTATGGTGCAACAATGGAGAGAGCAAATTATGTTTTCCTTGCTTTATGTATGTTGTGTTAGCCTGCCAAGTATGAGACTTGCAGATATAGCTGTTGTTTCTATTTATTTATTTATTTATTTTTACTTTTACTAACGTGTGCACAGTAGAGAGGTTTTTTTGCCCTGTACAGAGAGTAGAGAGGGCAAATACCACTGTCTGATGTGGGGCAAATAACCAAATTACCCAAAACATATATATATATATTATCTGGGGTGTTTTTCAGTTGACTGTGGTCACTTAATCTTACTTGTCACCATACAAATCCGCTCCTGATGGACAGTAAATAATAGGTAGAAGGTTTTTTACCAGTAGTGTATAGTAATAATATTCATACAAGTTTATCAAAATATGTGATGTATGGACTGCAATTTTAATTATATTATTTCTTAATGTTCATTATCGACCGGGTAGTGATTAGACGTACGAGGTAATATACATACTCTAAAAATCTTATATGTGAAAACACATATCATGAATCAACTACAGTGGTTAAGAACACAATGGATATATTGGTTCAAGTGAGCGTGGGTCTCCTACTTGTTCTAACCTGCTAACATACTCTCACTCTCTCTCTCTCTCTCTCTCTCTATACATGCGCGCACACACACACACACACATTAGCACCAATGCCTTGCATTGAAAAAAGCACGAGCATTAATGAAGATGCGTTGTGTTAGAAGCGATCGTTGGGGATATTTATATGTATCATATTTTAACATTTAAATTTTATTATTGTGTAACTAAACTTTTGAAATTGTAGAAGTCATAGTGAAATTAATATTTTTAATCTAAATAACCTGGCCAGAGGTAATCCAAGACTATTCGCCAGTAGGATGAAAATCTATAGATGTACATTTTTGTTTGTAGGAATTGTGAAAATGGTTGTTTGTATTTTAAACATTATTCGTTGATAAAATATGACTTTGAATTCGTTTATCAACCTTCCTCGTTTGATTACAAGCTGATTCTACACAACTTTCATTGTCCAAATAAATATTTTTTGTCTATTTTGATGGGTACGCTTTGGACAGTTTTACGAGTTTTATAGAGAGCTTAGGGCAATACTACAATTTTATGACAGTTGAAAGGAGATGATTCCTGTGGAGGAGTTGACAAATGGAACAAGTAGAAGAGCTGGTGATGGAAGAAGAAGCAGCAGCAGTGGTAGTCATGCACCCGCCGCTACCATTACACATGCCACGTTGGAAGTGAGGATTGAAGTTGGCATGGAAACCAGCAGAACTGCTCAGCCATTTCTAAAACATTGTATGGAGAAAGTTCCATTGATAATGCGAACAGATGTAAAGACTAAGGGATACTTTGATCCTAGGATGGTTTCAGTGGGTCCGTACCACCACGGCAAGGAGGAACTCCAAATGGCAGAGAAGATCAAGCCTATCATAGCACAATTGTTTATCTCAAATAGTGGCAGGGACATGGTTGAATTTCATCAGAAAATTTCCGACATAGTTGATGATGCTAGAAGTTGCTACGTTGAAGGTTCGACGGATAAATATTCTGAAGAGGAATTCACAAAAATGATGCTCCTTGACGGTTTATTTGTTGTAGCTTTTATCGAGTCCATTACTCCATCTTATGTCGGTCCTCGAGTGAATCAAAACGAATTCAAAAAACACTTTGGGGAACATGCACTAGAGCTTATAATCACTGACATTGTTAGTTTGCTTGAGAATCAACTCCCGTTTCAAGTTCTTGAGTTGTTGACGAGTTTAAAGTCCCACCGCAACCAATTGATAACAATGATGGACCAGATATGGCATATGATGGATACTACTGGAAGAGTTCGTAAGACGATGCAACCACGTCATTGCGTTGACTACTTATGGTTGCAAGCAACTGATCAATTCAGTGAATCAGATGACACTGGAAAGATCTCCTCTTCGAGGGGTTTTAAGAATTTGTTTGCCTTGGACTATTACCACTCCTTTCGTTCGATCAGTGAACTCAAAGCTAGAGGAATCTATGCTAGGCGTAGTCCTTCTTATCCTTCGAGGGCTTTTAGTTTCAAATCCTTCTTCTTCTTTGCAGTGCTTGAAGTTCCTCCACTTGTTTTGGATCCTGACTATATCATCTATTTCTCAAACCAAATTGCGTTTGAGTGTACACCAAACAATCCTAACAACCAACCCACATTGGCTTTCATAAATTTTATGAAATCACTCATTGATACTTCAGAAGATGTAAAAGAGCTGCGCTCAAAGAACATATTGTTCAGCACCTACAGCAGCGATGAAGAAGTGGTCAAAATGTTCAGCAGTATCCCCACATTTGGAGTGCAAGACTTCGACATATACAAGGATGTGACGAAGAAGATTCAGGAGCACTACAATAGCACGGCAAAGACCTGGATTGCCACATTGATTTACAATTACTTTAATACTCCATGGACATTCATTGCCTTCATTGCGACGACTTCTCTTGTTGTCTTCAGTTTCCTTCAGACCTACTTCGCAATATTTTCTCCACCAAAAAAGTAAATTGATTCACATTTTTAATTTCACCCATGGATTTGACTTTTCGTTTTTTACTTTTTATTTGTTCTCTAGCTCCTCTTCCTTTTATTATGTAAGTAAAAAATATCTTGTAATAAGGGTCGAGTTATACCTCACCCTTTTTGTACCATCCATTGATTTATAAACTTCCTTTTTGCTAAGCAAAAAAAAAGTCTATAAGAGCATGTACAACAACATTTATCTAAAATTACTAGTCAAATAACTAAAATGTTACTTTAGCTAGTAATTTTTTGTCATGAACTTCAGCAATAGTAGGTATTTTAACTATTCTATTTTAAAAATATTATTTTTTGGTTTTAGTAAACATGTTGGTGTCAGGAGAGAGAAGGAGAGAGAAAAACGTATGTGAAAGAAATAATAATTTATTCTTTATCTAGTGAACAGTTGCTTAATAAAAATACCTAGCGACTGTTGGTAAAATTAAAATAACTAGCCTCTATTGAGGCTGGTGGAGCTGCCCTTTTTAGTATTAAATAGCTAAAATAACTAAAATGTTCTTTTTAGCTACACTGCTGTTGTTGCTCTAAGAGGGAGCAAAGCCCGGTAGAAAATGTACACAAAAGGTAGAAAAGAAGAAAAAGGGTTAGATTGATAGTTGGTCTCTCTCCTTATTTCTCTCAAGGTTATTATTTTCATGACGTAGATTTTACAAAAAGTCTACTCACACAATTCTAATACACATAAGAATTTGGAATCATCAAATGCACGTGAGACTCATATTATCTTAGAGGGTTTCACGTGTATCGGACAATTCTAGACATATTTATTAAAGGTGTGTGTAGACTTACTCTAGATTTTAGAGTTAACAGACAGGTGATATGACAAACAAAATTTTATCTATATGAAACTGCTAACCTTCGCTACTTCTTATCCCATAAGCTAGATTTATAAATTTCATCTACTGTAGAGTATTAATTAGTATCACTTTTATCTATATCATACGGAATACAATTTGTTATAAATTATTGAAGTGTTTGCACACCTAACATTCTATTTTAGATACTAAATTCAAATTCCAGAAAAAGTAGACTGACTTGTTTCTTATAGCCATGAAATTTTGATTAACTTATAGTAATAACTGATAATGTTTCTGGTAAGAATTTGAAATTTTATTTTTTGAAATTCAAAATTTTTGCCCGAAAGCATTAAACCAAATCTATTTTCTCCATGTTAGCGAGGGACTAAATAATACACTTGTACTTGTGTGGAAACAAAAAGCCGGAAATTCATAAATAAGAAAGAAGAAGTAAAAAATGACCAACCAATAACAACTGACACAAAATTTAAAATCAAATCAGAGAAACATATAGTTGTAGTAGGCCAGTATGGCAGGTAATTCATGACACAAAATTTAAAATCAAATCAGAGAAACATGTAGTTGTAGTAGGCCAATATGGCAGGTAATTCATACCCTGGAAGAAAGGGATGGACGGAACTGCGATATGGATCGACAAAGCCAGAGGCCCAATAAAGTCCAGAAACAATGACTAAATAAGCACGTTTGGCCACTTTGAAAGTGAGGAAGCAAATGAGCTAGTGATACGTACACGCAGAAACATGAGGTGAGGGGACTGAAAAGACTCCTATTAATTAGGTGTTGGCTAATGTGTTATTTGTCATTCACCCTCATATATCCTGTAACCGTCAAAAGGAGAAACGATTGCGTGTGAAGCATAAGGCGATATGATGTCTTTCTCTTATTTAGCCAAACATTGTTTGATTGGTCAAAAATCTTGTAAAACAAAAACCTAATATTTTCAGGGTGTAGAAAGACCAAAAAAAAAAATAAAAAGCACTCTATACAACAACGAATGCACAAGACAAAATGTTTACAAACAGATGTAATTTCATATATTCGTAACATCTTTGTAGAAACAAAAATTGTAAGGACCTCGAATTTTAGAATTTTAATATATTCCAATGGTTTTTTTTTAAACATTTAATTTCTAATTTTATTAAGTAGGATTATAATGAGTTAAGTACATATATAATTGTTCATATATTATTATTGTATTATTGTATTTATATATTAATTATTAAGTAATTATCATGTATTATAATTAAATATAGTTATAGATAATTACTATATCCCCACTATCCCACTCCCCTATCCCCACTTTCCCTCCACCCTTATCTTAACTTCCACAATTTCTATCTTCTCCCACAATTTCTCCCTCTCTCGGCAGTCTTTCTCTCTCTCTCTCTCTCTCTCTCTCTCTAGACTTCTCTCTTTATTTCTAGACCTCTCTCTTCGCTCTATCTCGTGCGTGCTAACGGATTATTGCGGGTGGAAAGACAAGT
>JABCMJ010010160.1:0-16837 GCA_014822125.1 Arbutus unedo | reverse complement strand
ACAATTGACAAAATTAACAGTCCCACCGCCACAAGTTGATGGAGGAGAAGACCTAAGCTGATAAAGAGACTTGGTCATTAGAAGGATGCCCGGTGAACCTGGTCCCCCTAGAAACTTGTGTGGGCTAAGAAAAACAGCATCATACCCATCCATCTCCCCTGATCTCATCTCAATCTCCACATAAGGACCACTGTCCACGTAAACAATTCAAGGACTACTGTCAAATCTTTACGCGCACACACGTATATAGACGGAATCAGAAATTCAATCTATTTTAGGCCAAAATTGAATCATGCTAAAAATGGACAGAACTAGGAATTTAATCTCGTCTTATGTTCTGTTGTTGTACACAGACACATTTACATATATAAACCAAAATGAGGGGTCTCTTATTAGAAATTTTCTATATATATGTGTGTGTGTATATATATAAATATGGAGTAAACTTCTAATCTATGATTCATCATTCTGCTAAAATAAAGACATTTTATTTTTTGATCAAATTTTGACGATTCGAACCGTTCAATATGTTTAAAAAATGTGTTTAGAGGCACCCTCAAGAAATTGGCTTAGAAAAATACCCGAAAGAACAGTTTTATAGAAAATTAATTAGATCAAGCCCTACCTGATAATATTTTGAGCTGATTTTTCGTAGGTATTCTTGAAAGTATGTTTTAGACACATTGAATTATCCAAATTATTAAAATTTAATCAAAAAATAAGAGATCTTTATTTTAGAAAAAAAAGAATCTCTTATTAGCATTTCATTACATATATTTCTTATCTTTGTGCTGTTAAACGTTAAGAGAACTACATTCAAATATTCAAGTGAAGTCCCTGCGATAATTAAATAAAGTTAGCCCAGAAAAAAAAAAAAATACCCGACGGTACTTGCACTTTTTTTTCTTTTACCGTGAAGACAAAAATACATTTAGTACTTACACTTTTTAAGAGAATACAAATTAAGAAAATATTACAACCTATTAAAAATATAAATTATAATGCAAAAATTTATTTTTTTATTCCAGCCTGATTTGGCCCGGTCTATTATTTAAAGTTAGAAAATCGAAACTGAACTAAAATTCTCTACAAAAAAACTAAACCGAACCGAACCGATTGAACTCAAAAACCAAATCAAATTGCTAATTTAATTTGATTTTCCGATTTTTTCGATTTACCGATTTAAAGTTACATTTCTATACTATTTGTAGCGGGGTAGTGTGGAATAGTCTCCATATTTTACAGTAATAATTAGAGATTTCCATTGAATTGTGGCCAACAAACTTAAATATCAGTTTTATTACGAACTGTACAGTTTTGCTAATATCAGTTTTATTACTCCTTAATTTCTTAATCGTTTTCCAATGAAAAAGCAATTTGGCCCAATTTTTTGTTTTAAAATGATCACCAATTTAAATATCACAATAAGCTCTATAAATTTGTGTAAAAAAAATTAAAAACAATTATGCACATGTTATGATATGACTAACTTTTATGGTAAAAAAAGTATGTCACAACAAAAGATGCAATATATATGGCATGTATCACGAAAAATATTAAATGATTCTTGATACGAAGTGTAATAAATACAAACTTATACTTCAGTCTCTAAAGCTTATTTATCTTCATGAATAGATAAGGCACTTTCAAGTAAGTTTTTTGTTTAAAACTTTCTAACCAATTTTAATAGCTCAATTAGTTATATATTAACATAAATTAAATTTAAGAAATTATTACACTAAATATATTATCTTTAATTTTAAAAATAACACTAGCTTTTGTAATAGACTTGAATCACGAGACGAAGGAACTATTTAGCACAACAAAATGAGTGAAGTTTGTGTACCTTGCCGCAAAATCAAAGCAAGCAAACGCCCCAAATTGATGAAGAAGGCGGGCAAGAGCTCGGGTATCGGTGCAAGTTCCTGTGACGTTACTACAAGCCGAGAAAGACCCCAACATAGGTCTTGTCGTAACCCGATACGACCCGAGTAAAAGTTGTAGATTTTCCACATCTAACAAACCATTTTGATCCAATCCAATCTCCACCACTTCCGCCAAGCTCTGCCGCCACGACAGCACATTGGAGTGGTGCTCGTACGGCCCCACAAAAATCACCCACCTATTGTATAGAAAGCGTAATGTAAAAATGCATCTGACAAATAAGTTGAAGAATGCACAATTTTAAAATCATTTGTAGAGAATTTTTTTTGAATTCTTTATATAAATTTATCATCATCTTTCTGTAAAATCTATTTTGCACATTATCATTGAAACACTTTCTCCATTTTAATTACAATTAAAAAATCTATAATTAGAATTTGTAATTCAAAATTGAAACATAATTGGCTCTCTCTCTCTCTCTCTCTCTCTCTATATATATATGAGAGAGAGAGAGAGAGAGAGAGAGAGAGAGCTTCAATTGAGGGATCTCTTATTTTGCTAAAATGAGAACCTCCCGTTTCCTGATCAAATATTAATGATTGGAACCGTTCAAAATGTTTAAAACATATTTTTAAAGATACTTGCAAGAAATCAGCTCAAAATATTATTGGAAATAACTTGATCGAAACAGTTTTTCATAAAACCGTTCCTGTCAGTATTTATGAACAACTGCTTAGGTTAAACCCTTCCCAATATTTTGTTTAGCCGATTTCTCATAGGTACCCTTAAAAACATAACATCCAATAGTATCTTGAAAAAATTATCCAAGTGTGTTGTCGCGTGTCGCTCCAACATTCTCCTAAGTGGAATTCACAACCACAAATTACAATGAACCATCTAAAACCTCATAAGGTAATTGCATTTCTCTAGCTTTTAACACCATTCTTTATCCATTTACATTTGCCTCGAATAATATTTAATAGAGTACTTCCAACTAAATTCAATACAATCATTTAAATCTTTAGTTTTTCAATGTTATGCCACCATTATATCCATTGAATATTAAAGTCTTTTAAATTATCAATGATGATGCTGAGAATGAGATGGTTCCCTTTGTGCTCATACGGTGGTTCTTACACACAAATTATGGAACAAAGAGTGGTTTTCAGCCAATGACCCTCAAGCGATCAACTCAGTAGTGGATTTAGAGAGGGCATATGCAAGAGTGCATATTAAGTATTGGGATAACACACCATTGTCCTTGACCTAGTAGTCCTTTTTATAAGGTGGAAGAAGGAGGGATTCTTGATAGACTGGTGGCCGCCTATCATGCTCTACTTTCCATGTAAGGAGGAACATGTCATTTATTGTGAGTTATGTTTTCGGAATTCCAAGCACTATGAGGTGTCACTTGCAAGATCTTTCAGAAGGAATCCCGTAATAGGTTCCTCTTGGCTGAGTAGTCTGAGTCTTGAAAGGCTAAGTGCTAGCTGGTAATGCGCTGCAAAGCATTCGAGTCTTGGGTGGCTTTGTGCTGATCGGATGAACGTTGAGCAGATGAGTATCGCATGACTAGATATTTACGTAAGCGAGCGCTAAGAGACCGAAAACTGACTTGAGTTGATCTGAGGTCATCAATTGTCCCCCATTCCTGATTTGGGCATGAGGCTAGAAGTAGAGAATCTCTTTTTGGAAAAGTGGCTATTACTTTTCATTTAATGTACATTCTTTCGCTTGCCAGGCTTTCTCTCTAATCTCGCCATGGGTCACAATCTTGTCTGGCTGTGCTTCCCCACGTCGAATGATCACAATAAGCGTGTTTAAATTTGCATACGTGTCGGGATCTCGGTGGTCCTTACTCCTCCACGTCGAACGCCCAAGATGGGGCCTTTTAAGTGTGTTACGTGTCAAAATTTTGATTGTTTGTGCCTCTCATGTCGAACGGTAGGGATGTAATTGGTCCAAAAACTCGGACCAAATCAGAAATTTCAGTTTATGATTTTTCAAACGAAAATCGAAACCAAACTAAATTATTTCTATTTGGTTCGGTTTGGTTTCTTCAATTTTGATCTAGTTCTGTCTGATTTCTAGTTTGGTTGTATTAAGCCAAATGTTACAAAAAAAAAGAAGGGTTTTTTTGCGTAAAAAATAATTGTTTGAGCTATTAAAGAGTTAAGCCCAACCATCAGCGATCTGCGTCAACACTTTCTCCACTAGGATGGCGAGTGGAGTAAATATTTCCAACCGATCTTGATCCTCCTCCCCTTGTCTTAGCCCCTGCGTTGGGGTTCTCACCTTTCCTTTTGGTTTGTAACTGACTCTGGTTTGGACTTACTTCTATTGAGTTCTTCTACTTGATCCGCCACCATCGTGCATCTTATGCATTCATGTCTTGCTGAGCTCTGGTCATAAGCTTAGCCATGCTGAAAGGTGGTCGTTCGGCTAGATGGTAGAAGAATTGGGTTAGTTCAAATCTCCCCAAAAAGCTATGAGGATTACCTTATCATCCACTTTATCAACCATCAAGGCTTCATTAGTGAAACACTTGAGATAATCCCTGAACAGCTTTTCTCTTTGCTGCTTGATGTTTAGGAGATATGTGGCTGGTCAACGAGATAATGCTCACCATAGAAGTGATTAATGAAGAACTTATTGAGCTGATCGATGTTGTCCACAATCTTCGGCTTCAGCTTCCTAAACCAGATATTGATCAAGCCTTCTCTACTACTCTAGAAGTGATTAATGAAGAACCTATTGAGCTTATCGATGTTGTCCAGACTCATTGGCTTCAACTTCCCAAACCAGATATTGGCCGAGCTTTTGAGTGTAGTAGAGAAGGCTTGACACATGATCTTGTCGAGGACAACGTACAACGCCATGTAAGCCTTGTACTTCTCTAAGGGTCTCCTGAGGCATCAAAAAATCCATCTGGGGTGTTTTGAGTTTCAAAGGGAGGGGTCTTGTTATCACCTCCTCTGTAAATGGTAGGCGATATCTTTGCACTTGATTGTCGCCTATCATGCCCCCCTTTCTCCCATTTGCTTCATAATTCTTTCTAGCTTCTCACGGAGCTCCTTGATTTTCGCTCCCTGTGACGTCGAGTTTTTCGTATTGGTCGGACCCTCTGGCAATTTTTTCCTCTTTGTCCTACTGTGTAATTGTTGACCTCCTCCTATCACCTTTTGTCTTCTTCTTGGGCCTTCGACCGTCTCGGGATCTTCTGTTGGTTGATTTTGGTGCTTGACAGTCGGTGGTGGCCTGTGCAACTGTCTAACTAGAGTCTTGTTCTACTCCATTAGAATTGTCACTAGTTGAGTCAGGTTTTGTACTTGAGCCACCAGGGGGTTGGAGTTTGAGGAGTCTGTCCCCCGATGGCCTCCCCCCGATGGCTCTTGTGGGATGATCTACAAGTCACTCTTCTTAGCTACTTAGTTGAGTTTGTTTCTTTGTAGATAAAAAACAAACTCGTTCTCACTGATGGCGAAAACGAGATGGTTGGCTCTATTCTCATGCGGTGGTTTCTACCCAAAAGTGCTGAGGACTAGGGGCGTTTATGGCCAAAGATTCTCCAACAATCAAGTTAGTAGTGAATTTAGAGAGGGTATATTCAAGAGTGTGCACTTAGTGTGTGACATAACGTATCTTGTCATTGGCCTAGTATCCCCTTTTATAGGGTGGAAGACTGATGGATTCTTGGCGAACTGGTGGCCTGGCCGGGGATCAGGCTTCCCTTTATTTTTGGGAAGAGTAGGTCATTTGTTGAGAGCTCCGTTTCCTGAATTTTGAGCACTATGAGGTGTTATTTGCGAGATCTAGCCAAATAGATCCCTTGATTGGTTTTTTTGGCCAAATAATTTCTCTTGAAAGGCTAAGTGGCAATTGATAATATACTACAGAGCGTTCAGATCCTGAGTGGCTTTGTGTTGATCAGATGAATGATGAGAGGATAAGTATTGGGCAACTGAATAATTATATAACTGAACGCTGAGTTGATCTAGGCTTATCAATTAATATTGACAAACTACCAGTATGAAAGGTATTCGAGTTTGATTGAGTTATTAGAAATCTTGTGAAAGATTCCATAATTCCTCAATTCTTAAAGCTATTATTGTCTTTGTCTTTGTTAACTATCCATGCATAGTATGAATTAACTATTTGAATTCAAATAAAGACAGATGTCTAACAACCAAACAAAACAAAATATATAATGTTTGAAAGTAACTTCTCGCTAGATTTTTGCAACTCATAATTTTCGAAAATTACCTCTCTTCAATGGGTAGGCAGTTGAGGACTCTCTCCCTCAGGATCGAGGGGATGGAAATTCCCATCACTTCCTGGAGGCGCTTGATGGCGGCTGTCGTGCCGGAGCCACAAAAAATCAGAGCGTCGTCGTGGCCACCGCCTAAGCATCGTTTGACGTAATCGATGGCTCGGTGCACCGTTTTGGTTGTTTTCTGCCCCACGTAACTGTCACTTGTATGACTATTTCCTGGAAATTAATTAAATGAAAATTCTTCAGATTTCTGTTGACTTTGACATCTGTATAATGCTTGAAATTAAGTTAGGTTGTTGGTTTGGGAGTTTGTGAATTTGTCAAATGAATAAGTGGTTAAGCAAAGATTAATAAAGGATCTGGTTTTGACTTTTCATTTTTCTTCTTTTATTTATTTTCTCTAAATTTGTAAGAGTTACAATTCTAGACGAAATCAACCTGAAACCGCCATATCCTTTTTAACCGCGTATGCATTGTGAATTTTGCATGTTGGGCGAAGAATATTTATTAAACATCCAAGGGGTTAAGATAAGTTATTCAAATTTCAAGGGACTAAAATGTTGACTTTATTTTTCTATATATAAACATACTCGTGAAATTCGATTCTCAATCGATTATGAACTGATACAATTGATACATATTTAATTAAGATGTGATAGCGCACACTTATTTATTTATTTGCTTGGCGGCGCATGTTTATTATTATAGGTATATATTAATTTATTGATTATGAGTGAGTGAGTGATGTTAAAAAATTATATATGTTTATGTATACTGAAATATCATCAACATTTGAACCTTTATCGATGGGTTTAAGATAAAATTATTAAAATCTATTGAAGGGTTTAAGATAAAACTATTAAAATTTTGGAGGGACTAAAATGTCGACTCCAACAGTGTGAAGGGGCCTGAGGAGGATTTATTGAAGAAATGTGTGCCATTACAATCTGATGGCAAATCAGTTGTGACTCATACATCATTTAAAGAAGTCAAGGGGCACGTTCATTCTCATTGATAAACCAAAATTTATTGATTAGATTTAAAAAAAAAAAAAAACAATCATGAAATGTTGATTTGTTCCTTTTGTTTTTTTATAAGAGAAGTATCCGGGCCGATTTGATACAAAGTTGGAGATTTCCGAAATTCTGAACTTATGAATCAGACAAAAACACAGTCTTATTGCCAATCGAGTTTACGATTCGCCCCACTCTCTACTCATACTCAGGCAACCCATGGGTTAACCTTGATTTGTTCTTGTAATATTATCTTCAATGGATAGTTGAAATTTTAGGAAACATGTAGAAACATTGATAAAAACATACCGTAAGAGGGAAGAACATTGCCGATGATATAGTTCTCAATATAATGAAGACAGCGGCCGGAGGCGGTGTGGTCGGCGTACGTCAACCTCCGTCTCCCAAACGGGGATTCAAATTCTAAGTTACCGCCGATGATTTGAGAGCGTAGCCAAGCCATTTTCTTCTCCGGGGAATCACCTATCGATATCATGCCATTTTCCAATCCGCGGCTAATTATCAGATCATCTGGTACTGCTAGTCCTTCTGAAGAACTACTCGGTGTAGGTGTAGGTGAAGGTGAAGAACTTATGCTGCTGCCGCAGCTGCCATCGCGATATTCTTGGCTACTAAACATTCGTAATTGCTCAAATTCCATTTCTTAACCAAAGCTGTATTTGATTAGCCATAGCCAATCAGAAGAAGAAGAAGAAGAAGAAGAAGAAGAAGAAGAAGAAGGAAAATGGAGGAGGAGATAACGGAGGAAGAAGAGAGTTTTTAAGTATTTAAAGGAGGAGATGAGATTTCCGGTGGGTCGAATTCTAACAACCGGACGAAGTGAAACTTTGGGGGCCAATTTGCAAGGTTATGACCACGTATTTTTTTTCGGTGGGTAGGGAGCCTTTCTCAGTGTGTCCAACAAAAATAATAGTATTTATATGGTTCTTTAAATCAACTGCTGACTTTATAGAAATGGTATTAGCAGGTGGTTTCGCATAGCCGTGTAATCGGTCATGTTTCGTAGAATTTAAAGGATTGAATTGATTTTTCGATTTGAATAATTTGTAAATTGAAACTGGACTGGTTGTTGGTTTCAATCCATTTGGGCCAATTTTTATCTGATTTGCGTTTTTTGACTTTTTGAATGATATTTTGGGCCAATTAAAAAAAAAGTAAAAAATTAACAAAATTGGTAAAAAAAAAAAAAAAAAAACTCTACTGTGTAGTCTTAAACAAAATTCATAAATTCAAAAATTCACCACACTTGAAATATAAAAAACTCAATTGGTTATTCTATCAATTGGACCCAACCAATTCGTACACCATTACCCTAGCATAATCTGTCGATTGAAAATATAATATTAATACCTTCAACCAGTCATGCAGTATACAACAAAAACATAAAAAAATAATATTAATACCTACAACTGGCCGGACTTTTATATCCCAAACTGAAAACCAGACTGAAAAATTAATTTTATAAACCGGCGGGCCAATTTGGTTTTCATTTTCAGTCCTAATGCCAACGCTTAAGTGATGTAATTAAGTTTGGGTGATGCTTTACTCTGAACTATTAAAAACGAAATATATATTGTGATTTGATTTTCGGACTTTATTTTTGGTTTTGAGAAATAATACACTACGCGTTGCATATTTCTGTGTGTATAGTGGATATATACTTTTAAAATGTATGAAAATTTGTAATATTTGCAGGTAAATTTATAATTTATGAAGTAAAAATTCATAATGTATGCACTAATTTTGGTTTTTTTTTTTTATGCTATATTTGATCTCCTATACAAATATTGTTATCAAGTTTTTATGTGTAAATATTAAGATTTGTTTTACAAATATTAATTTAAGACGATTCAAGAAATTAGATATCACCTAAAATATAATAGTGTGTGTTCCTAGAACTTTTCTTTAGTTTTTATATTCCAATTATGCTAGTTTTTGTTTTCTCGATATATTTTTATTGCTTATTCCTACTCACATACTCTTTAATCTCTAGGAAGTAAAAACACCGAAACAATTCTACTTCACATATCATGGTCTATTAGCAAGTCTACGGGTTGAAAAATAAAGTATTTGACATTAATTTTATAATTTACAGTATCTTCGGACATTTAAAGTAAGATTGAGCTGTGAGATAATCCTGATCAACGAGAACATCACTATTCTTGACTAAATTAACGAAAACATTGATTAGATAATCATAATCGGTAGTAACATTACTGATATCATCACTATTTTGGACTACATGAATGAAAAATTAGCTAATAGGTCATTTTCGGTACAATTTTTTAATTTATTTTTGTTTAATACTCCCCCCATGATCCATATTCTAACTTTATCTTGTCTTTTTCAATGATGTGTGATTTATCATCAGTCTGAATTTGAACAATACACAATTTTTTTTTTGGCATAAATGATTATGAAATTAATGTTTTAACTATAAATCTTAAATAATAATTTATATCATAAAGTTTTTATTTTTCGATATCATCTATGATTGATTGTTATTCTCGAGCGTAAGTACCATTTGATCATTAGAGATGTATTCTAGATGACTTGAGACAAGAGAAATTAAATTAATTTAAAAGAGATGAATTAATAATTGCTTGTGTAGTCCGTAATGGTCTCGTCAATCTTCTTCTTCATGACTATCAAAGACTCAAACTCTTCTGGCTAAGCTTGTGTTGTCAAGAATTGGTCGATCAGCTAAATGGTGATGTCGTTGAGGTGGCAGTCGAGTCAAATATTTGATATTTAAAATAGGACTTCTCTTCGAGCATAAAAAATAGTATAATGAAAAGTCTAGAGTATCGATCCATGGCGAACGGTAAGGGTTAGGACAAATGATTTGCAATTGCAGCGTTTCAGACGCTAACCTTTATTTTAAGGAAAGTTTGATTTATGAGACTGGAGATAAAAACACTAACGCTAGAAATGTATCGACATAAAAGGTAGGCTCAGTCTTCAGAATCCATTCATGGTAGAATTCACTTGACAATATCTTCCCCTTTTATAACTCAATCAAGATTCAGGCCACATATTCTTGATCAAAAAATATATCGATGAAAATCAGTGTAAATCAAAAGATGTGTTCCGAAATGATTTTAGTTCAAGGACATTTAGTCAAAACTAGGGAGGACATAGACCAAAGTATTAGATGTATTAAAGCTCAATGGCAATACTTAAGTAAGAGTTTAACACTCCTTATTTGTTTCGAAAATCAGAACGTGAATCAATCCATAACAAGTTGGGGAGCTGAATTTGCTAAGCAACAATTTTAGTTAAAACACGAAGAACATTGATCCGAGCATTAAATGTACCAAAAGTACCATGTGCATAATAAATCAAGGACTTACCACTTTGTGTTAGTTTTTATAGGAAGAACAATATTCATTCCACAACAAGCGTTGAAAACCTTATTCGAGAAGATATCGACTTACTTACCTTAGGTCATCAGATGAACTCATTCTCGGACCTTGCCTTGAAACTTAGCCTAACATGCTTGAAATGGAAATTAAGTGATACATGAAGAACATGGAAGACATGGATGAAAATTTGATAAAGATTAAACTTGGATTTAAAGTTTGAGGTAAACGAAAAGTCTACAAGATTCAACAATAGAAATGAACTAAGAAAACAGAAATACACTTACTCTTGACTAATACAAAGCCTTACCAAAAACGTAGAGGAGATGGGAGGAAGAACAAGGAACTTGAAAAAGAACTCCCATGAAGAACACTAGAACATTCCCTCCTAAAATTATTCTACTCCTACAACTCCTAAACTATGAGAAAAGAAAAATGAGAATGAGAGAGTGAGAAAGTGCCTCTCTTTTAAGCCCTAAGATTCCTTACACCCCTCGCAAATTTGTGGTCCATGATACCCTTTATGGGGTGTACAAAAAGTTCCTCAAAAGCCCCAAAAGGTGAAACATAATTAGCAAAATAGTGTTTTTTGCTCAGCCAAATTTAACCAGATGACTTGAAGGGGGTCAACCGGATGCCCTACCTTTTTGTATTTTGGATCCTTCTGTTGCAAAGACTTCATCCAGATGACTTAAAATCAACCAACCGAATGACTTGAGTCTGCACTTTGCAATTTTTTCGGCATTTTGGTATCTCTTTGCTTTGGAGTTAGAGACCAACCCTATTGACCCGCCATTGTTGGTTAAGACTCTGCTTTGAGGTAGATCACCATTTTTTCGTATCGTAGAGATTGTGAACTTGTCATTCTTGACCATCCCTTCATGTTCGACATTATTGTCTTACACATGTCAGGAATTGACCTTATCCTTCCTTCGTATGGATTTTCTATCCCATGTTTCATGCCACTTTGCTTGCTTCAAATGTCGTGTTCGTATGTGTTCGCCTGATGGAGGTTGCTTTGAGTTCTTTGGAGAGCACAGGGAGGCTTTGGAGCCAACTTGTGTAGACCTTAGGAGTGGGAGTCTATTTATGCTTTGTTGGCAAGTCTGACGTTAGATGAGGAAGTATCCGCATGCTGAGAGTTACCATTGGTTGTTCGTGATTTTTCGAATGCATTCCCAAAAGAGTTACCTTGTTTGCCTCTAGAGAGAGAGATCGAGTTTTGTGATAAACTTACTACCCAGCAGTACTCCTATTTTGATGCATCCATATCATTTTGCACCAACCAAGCTAGAAGTGTTGAAAATGCAGTTGCAAGATGGGTGGACCTTGCTTGCACAGAAGAATGATGGGTCTTTACGCCTATGTATTGACTACCATAAGCTTAATCCTGTGACCATTAAGAATAAGTATCCAGTGCCTAGGATTGACGATTTATTTGACAAACTTCGAGGTTTAGCGTGCTTTTTTCGAAAATTTACTTGAGGTCGAGCTATCACCAATTGAGGCTTCCAAATGAGGACATTTCGAATGCTTCTTTTCACATGTGTTATGGGCATTATGAGTTTGTGGTTATGCCTTTTGGGTTGACAAATGCACTTACGATATTTTTGGATCTCATGAACTGTATTTTTCATTTGTAGATTGACCGATTCGTTGTATTTTTTGTCGACGGTATTTTGGTTTACTCGCCTATAAAGGCGGAGCATCAATCTCACCTTGTTGTTGTTCTTGAGCTTTTGAGGGTGCATCACTTATATGTCAAGGTTAGTAGGTGCGAGTTTTGGTTGTTCGAAGTGAAGTTTTTGAGGCATGTGGTTTTGAACAGTGGTGTGTCCGTTGATCCGGGATAGATAGAGTCCATCATGAGTTGGCAATGATCGAAGAACGCATATGAGATTTGTAGTTTCTTAGGGTTAGCCTGGTATTACTGTCGGTTCGTGCGCGACTTTTCTCGTTTGGCATGTCCGATGATGCGATTGAAACGTAAGGGGACACATTTTCTGTTGAATGACGCTTATAAGGTGGCATTTGAAACGTTGAAGCAACGATTGACTAGAACGCCAGTTTTGATTGTGCCCAAGCAGGGAGTTGACTACTCCATATATTATGACGCCTTAAAAGAGGGAGTTGGGTGTGTGTTGATGCAAATAGGAAGAGTGGTAGCATATGGGTTACGTCAATTAAAGATTCATGAATGAAATTATCCTATACAGACTTGAAGCTTACACTCATCGTTTTTTCCTTGAAGATTTGGCGACACTACCTTTACGGTGAGAAGTTCAAAGTCTTTTCTGATCATAAGTGTTTGAAGTACTTGCTTTCTCATAAGGAGCTGAATTCGTGACAATGTTGTTGGATGGAACATATCGAGGATTATGATTTCGAGTTGTAGTATCATCCAGGGAAGGCCAATGTCATGGTAGATGCCTTAAGTAGAAAACTAGTACACTTAGTGAGTTCGGTAGTTCATGAGTGGAAGATTATGTAGGATTGGGCCTTTATGCAACACACTTTGAGGAAGTTCAGGACAGGATGACCTTGTGCAATTTGATGGTCCAATCAACCTTATCAACTCAACCCAGTGAAGCCCAACAACATGATGAAGAAGCGGGCGACTTACGCATGAGATTCTTTAGTGGAAATGCATGAGATGGATTGATGATCCATGCTAATCAGAGCCAGAATTTTCAAAGTAAGTTATTTGTGTCTGTTTCGTGTCGAGAGGAAATTTTGCGAAAGTTTCATCATTCTTTGTTCGCCGTTAAACTATGAAGAACGAAGATGTATCACGATTTGTGTCTACAGTTTTGGTGGCTCGGGATGAAGTGAGATGTAGTTAACTGTGTATCAAGATATGTTACGTGCTAACAAGTGAAAGTCGAACATTATCAACCCTTGGGAGTTGCAACCATTGCCAGTGGTGAGTGGAAGTGAAAGAATGTTACAATTGACTTTGTTTTAGGTTTTCCAAGGTCACCAAGAGGGCATGCTGCGATATGGGTGGTTGTGGATTGTTTGACCAAGATGACTCATTTCTTACCTATTCTATTGACCGACTCTATTGAGAAGTTTAGTCACTTGTACATTCACGAGATCATTCATCTTTATAGAATTTTTGTGTCTATTGTGTCCGATAGAGATACGTGATTTATCGTATATTTTTGGCATAGCTTGCAAGCAGCGCTTGGTACTCACGTTTTATTTAGCACCATTTATCACTCTTAGACAGATGGGTAATTAGAGCAGACGATTCAAATCTTTGAGGATATGGTTTGAACTTGCGTGCTGGGAGGATCACTTACCTCTTGTTAAATTTGCATATAGAAATAGTTATCAATTGAGCATTAAGATGGCACCATACGAGGCCTTGTATGGGAGACCATTTAAATTGCCCGTGTGTTGGACCGATTTAGAAAAAATGACTTTTGTTGAACCGGATTTGATTGAAGAGACTATGGAGAGTATGTGAACGATTTGCTAACGACTTTTGGCTATTCACGAGAAGACAATTGAGCAAATCAATGTGATTCACCATAGATTGTTAACCGTGCAGAGTCGACAGAAGAACTATTCCAATCATCATCATCGTCGATTGTCATTCGAAGTGGGGGATCATGTGTTTTTGAAGGCGTCACCGTGACGAGATTTATCACGATTCGAATGAAAGAAAAAGCTTTCATCGTGATACATTGGACCTTTTGATATAATTGAGAGGATAGAAGAGGTCGTGTACCATTTGGTCCTACCGCTAAAATTATCGAGTGTACACAATGTGTTTCTCATGTCGATGTTGAGAAAATACGACCCGGATCCTTCACATATGCTTCAATGGTCTGAACTTTAGTAAGAAATTGACGTGTCCTACGGAGAGAAACCAATACGTATCCTGGATTCTCGAGAGCAAGTATTGAGGGGTAAAACCATACAATTAGTTCCAGTGTTATGGGGAAACCAAGGCAAAGAGAAATCCACGTGGGAATGAGAAGGTGACATTAGGGAGAAATACCCTCACTTATTTATGACTTGATTGTTGTACGTTTTTTATTTTGAGCTTGATAGCTATGGTCTTGTTGAGTCATGTTACTTATATGCAATCTGGCATTGTTGGAATGAGCTATGTCTATATATGACTTTTTAATTACGTAAACAAAATTCCTTTGAGAATGATATGGTGTAGAGAAATGGTTTTTGCTTTAACAAATAATTAATGTTTGGAATCTGATTTGGCATTTGATTTATGCATATAATGTGATTTAAGGTTATTTTACGATGGAACATTAGTCGGAGGACTTGAAAGTGGCATGTGATATAGTGTAGGGTGGTAAGTGTAATTAGGGCTTTGAATTCCTAATACATCAGATGATGTTTTGAGAAAAACTCTCACTTTAGCTCTCTCTCACTCTCTCTCTCCTCGTTATGTGCGTATGAAACCCAAAAACACCACCCATCTAAAATCTTTGCTAATATACCAAGGTAGCTCTAGATCCTCCTCATTCTTCCTTATACCCGGTGGCTGTTGGGTGTTTGTTCACTAGTCTTAGCTTGGAAGAGATTAATTTGTAGATTGCTCAAGCTAAGGAATCTAGGGCTTGCATTTGAAGCTTCACTTCTTTGATCCAACACTCGAGTTAGGAATTTATTACCACCCTTATGTCTATATGATTAGTAATTGGTCTTGGGTGAGTGTGTTTCATAGTTTTGGCTAGTGTATTGAACCTTGAAACTGCCATCGTTGTCGTAGAAAAAGACTGTAAAATGCTTGATCATCCGGATGAAACCCTTTCCCATCCGGATGCCTTGTGGTTTTGACTAAGGTTTGTGACTTGAGAGTTTGGATCATCTCGATGGCCTTTGCCATCATCCTAATGACCTGAGGCTCTCATTCATTGCCTGGCTTTTTCTTTTTTCGTTTTATTCGGATTGCCCCCTTTTCATCTGGATGCCCTTCTTATAAATGGTCTATTGTCGAGACTCAATCAGATGTCTTTGTTGTGTTTCAACCGGACGACCAATGGTTCATCCAGATGACCAGTGGTTCTAGAATTTGTTGGTTTGTTTGTAGAGCCTGTTCATTCAGATCATTCTGTGATCCATTCGGATGACCTTTGCTCCATCTAGATGAATTACTTCCCCTACCAGATGATATTTGCCTCTGAAATTTGTTAGTTTTCCCTTGACGGGTGATTCATCCGGATGACCTAGTCATGAAATTTTACAATCTTTTGCTCCACCATCGTCTAGTCATGAAATTTTACATTCTTTTGCTCCACCATCTAAATGTGTTGAGGTGAAGGTTTACTATTGACATGAACATTGAGGCATGACTATTCTTTTTATCATTCAATGGTATTAATGACATTATGTGACATGTTGCGAATAATAAATCAAGGATCTTTTAGCATGTGATCCGTATGAATGTTTAATCAATAAAGCAAGATTTATTTGTGACCCGTGACGTATGTGGACTCTTGAATAATGCAATGTGTGGACTAGACTCCCTTAAATTAGACTTCTACGAGAATGCTAGGCATGATAAAATGACATGTATTGTGACAATGCTAAATAGACACTTGTGAAGACAACTTGATGCACTACTAAAGTTTATTCTTATGTTCTTGTGTGATTGTGCTAGAACAATATATTGATGTTCACTTGCCATACCATAATGCTTCATATTAATGTAAGATTGACATAGATTTCTCTACTGGAGTTGTTAGCTCATCCCATCTTTATTTTCAGGTACCATCCCAGATGTTTAGCATGGATTGGCATGAAGTGATTGGCTTGTTGCATGACTTTTCGAGAGATTTATTTTCAGAGTTAATTAACATCTTTTATTAATTTTTTAAGAAGATGTACTGTAACTCTATTTTTATTTAAAAAAAACTCTATTATGATGCAATATTTTGATACTTTGATACGATGTATGTGGTCATTGGGATGAGATGACCCTTTTGTACTTAAGATCAAATTGAAACGCTTTACTCAATATGAATGGATAGTTGTGAGATTTTGGTGAGTTTGTGAGGATTTTACGAATAATTAAATAATTAATTATTTATGTTATAAATTGAGAGCATGACAATTTACAACAATTGCATATAAACCAAGATCAACACTCCTATTGCGTATCGATATTTCTTATTTCATTACAAGGTGATTTCTTTTAATCAAAAGGGCCTTGGAAATGATGTAAAGACCCGGAAGATTTGTCATTTTAAATTAAATTGTCGGAATGTGATACCGCATTTGATAATGCATGACTTGGGTAGTATGAGTTG